>OMLB01016159.1:0-11733 GCA_900302555.1 Myripristis jacobus | reverse complement strand
TGACTGCGGTGCTCATTAAAGTCCACTGCAGAGTCTCTCTTCTCCACCAGCCGAGGACTGCTGCTGCATCTCTCTGTCTCACTGTTTGTGTGTGTGTATGTGTGTCCATGCTTCCTCTGCATGTGTGTATTTTTGCACAAGTTGCATGTCTATGTGTGCATGTACTACATAGACAGACGGATAGACGGATAGATAAATAGCTTCTAGGATAAATTACAGTTTTATTGAGTGTCATGGTGTGAAAGGTGACACCAGGTGCCAACAAGGCAACAGTGTCAAGGCACGCTACTGCAGCTTGGGTGGTCCAGGGTGGTGCGTGTGTGTGTGTGTGTGTGTGTTTAGGAGGGGAAAAGCTAAGCTAGACGCCACAGAGTCCAACATTCAGTCCCCTGACACTCCGGACTCCCTTACAGTTTTGCAAACCCTCTCTTGCTGCATTCCTCTCCCTCCCTTCTCCTTCTAACCTCTCTCCTTCATCTTCTCCTCTTAAGATGACATACTACATTTTGTGGCCATTTTCATCTAAACTGCCTTACAATATCATGATTGTATACATTTACAGCACATGTCATGGGTGGCTCCTCTGGGAATGGAACCCCCTATCATTTTGATCCCGTCAACTCATGTAAATCAAACAAATTCCATCAGTGAGGAGGTCCGTATGTCTTTTTTCATCTTGAAATGAGCCAGCCTCCTCCACTCTGATCCTTAAAGGAACACTTTGCTGATTTCCAACCAGCTTTGTGTCATTACATTGTCAGTAGTATATGCAAATGAAAAATGTTTAGCTTCCCTCCATGTTGCCTGCACCCAGAGCTCCCATTCATTTGCTGGCAAAAGTCTGCCAGATGACACATTTCTGTGGCAAAGCACGGATTGTACTCACATTTTTTTCTCAACAAGGTGAAACGGGCGTCTCAGCATAGAGTAAACGCAATTGCGATAGTGTTTTGTTACTAACACGGCAACGTTACAGTGTGAAAATATATAATACCGATTGTGGTTGTTTTCTGAGGCCTGTTCAAGACACATATGCAAAGCACATATGCTGCTCCAGTTTGTTGCCCCGCGGTGCTATCTGCCCAGTGCAGTCTGGTTGGTGTGGCTTTTCTACCTTTCAGCCAAAGGGTGTACTACAGCCCCTTTTTCTGTTTTCTCTCTTGTAACACCAATTTCAATAATATTTGTGCCTTTGTGTGCATAGACTTTCCATCTTTCCAGCAGCAAATTATTCCTTTAAATCCAAGAATGCAGAGCCAATACTTGTGTACTTGTGTAAAGAACATTCCTTTCAAGTTGTCTCGGAGAGAACTAACTTCTCAGGAACAGAAGGCACTGACTTGGCAGAATCGAAATGTGCCTGTTAGTGCCGTGCGAGAGTCATTGAGCTACACAGGACCACTCATCCCACTGTCCTCATGCTCGGCCTTAATAACTCCACTTTCCATTGGCACTTTTGGCTGCGCCGAGTCAAACCATGCTGTGCTGATTTGCATTTCAATCACCAGTTTAAATACGCTGAGTTGTGCCAAGATGGACCATGTTCAGTGGTCAAAGTGGACTGGACCTGCCCTCAAGTGGGCTGCAACTACATCAGGGGAGTCAGAAAGGGAATCAGGAATACTTCATTGATCCCTGAGGGGAAATGAATAAATTCATCATTTATTGGTCAGAGAGAAATTGAACAGCTCTGAAACAGAGCTGCTAACAACCAGGTGGTGCCTATGACACTCATGAAAGTTGTGTCATAGTTGATAATCTGACAATATAAAAAAAAAAACATCTTTTCAGCAAATCTCTGAGTTACACTAATGTTGCTCATGTAAAGCAGCCATTTTGAGCTGGCCTTGTAGATTTTTTTTTTTTTAATAAAACACTGGGGGGCTGGTAGAGAAAGGAGGAAAAACTAGTCAAAGGTGGGGCTTCGCCGTTACATAAAAACACACTTTGAAGCGGCTAGGCCTGTTTTAATGGAAACGCAAGCCCCAGTTGTGCTGAGTTAGAGCCAGACCATATTATGTATGGAAAAATAGTTTAAATGCTCTATTTCCTTCTACTTCCTTCACTATTACCCCTTCTTTTCCCCCCCACCTATGAACTAGGCTTAGCTCTTCATTTAATCAACAGTTGGCTTTACATAATGCAGAGGCATTCAGTGGTGGCATACATAAACCCCCCGCTGTTTGAGTGTTTGAAGCTGTGTATGTATGTGTGTGTGTGTGAGAGAGTGATTTTTATGAAATGCATGTATAAACTATGCATGCATACTGTATATGTAAACAAATTACTGCATGTATGTAGGCTATGCCGCTACTGCTGGTGTTTAATCAGTTCTTCATACACAATTAATACATGTGCGTCCCATATCTTTGTGAATGTGTGTGTGTGTGTCTTTGTATATATGTGAGTATGCTGCACATTATGTTTTATGTATATGCAAATGTTCTGTTTGATTGCCCCAAACAGTGCAAGCCTGTTTGCTGCTACTCCTACTGTAGTTCTAATAATACTAAGTGTGCCCGGTGTTGTTGAAGCAGCCAGCCAGGCGACATATTAGGGCAGGGCTGAGTAGCCTCTGACTGGCAGATAGACAGCTGCTGGCTCTGTAGCTCAGGTTACAGATGAGCCAGAGAACCTAAGAGATGTAAAAATACACTGAGAGAGAGAGATAAAGACTGCAGCTGAGGGAGAGAGAGAGAGAGAGAGAGAGAGAGAGAGAGAGAAAGAGAAAGTGAGTATCATGAATAAACAAAGGTGACAGAGAGAAAGAAAAAGAGGGAGCAGAGACCGAGACAGAGACAGAGAAAATCATTTTTGCTGTTGTGCACACTGTCCACAAAGCCTTATCAGCTCTGAGTGTGTGTGTGTGCGCGCGTGCACGCACACATTTTAGTGGCAGGGTTATTTTAGTCAGGAGGGTAATACAGGGCAAAATAGCAGTGTTAAGCAAAAACCAATAACTAAAATCCTCTCAAACGTTTTCATTTCCAAGTCTCATGAACCTGCTATTGATGTGGGTATGCATGTGTGTGAAAACAGATTCATATTAATAAAGCAAAGCAGACACATATACCAAGCGGCCTGTGTCACCATCACCTCATCCTGCATGTTTTCCCATCCAGTCTATACTCACTGACTGCTGTTCTTTGAGCTAAATCATTGCTGGTCCACTATTGACAAGGGTCAGAATGTGGTATTATGAATCCGACCTGAGGTCTGGAATAGATTGACCCAAGTGCTGTGATTGGCCAGAAAAATTCATTGGCCTGCTGCCACTGACATTAGACCTCACCCAACCAAAACCCTAAGCTTAACCATGTGGGTGCATCTTGCCCAGAATAGATAGGTTGTGTTAAAAATGGTCCCAAAACTTTTGAATTGGTACAAATTCATGTAAACATGCCCATGATGCAAATAACTTGAAAACTGTTAATAAACCATTTGTATAGCCATATATTAACTAACCGATGAAGTAGCTTCTGAGTGAGAAAAATAACATTTTCCCTATATTGTACAACAGTGTCGCCTATATATTCAGTATCTTCTTGGTGCAGCCCTTCACTGAAGCTACATCACACGTATGCCAAGTGAAATATTCAAAGCCAAGATGCCATTGTTTTATGGCTGCAGCATTACATCAGATAGCAAATATCTATAAGTCTTGTGTATCATTTTATAAATATTTCCCTGTAAGTCAGCAGGACATGTTTGGCATCTTTTGAAGCCTTGGGATCTCCACTAGAATTTAAAATAAAGTTCTGTGGGTTTGAACAAAGCCCAGCTGTACATCAATGACAAACGCACCTGTGGCAGCAGCAGGGTTGAAGAGGTTAAGGTGACTTATGAGCTTGTAAATAGCAGCATTTTCCAGTACACTTAAGGAGAGAACTGAAAGCGTGAGGATGGGGAGTGTTGGTACCTGCAATATAAACTACACCCTCTCAAACTGATAGGTGAGGACTGACTCATACAACAAAAAGGTATGTTTCACTTGGAGGGGAAAGAGCATGGGCCACTTGTTTTTGAACTGCGTAGTATGCCATTTTCCTGGCGTGCGGCACCTTCCTCCAATGAACACTCTGCACTGTTTTTGGTGATTGGGCACTTTACACCTCCAGTACACATCTGTTCCAGTCTGTCCATTTAGCTGTCACAGAGGAAGTGCTGTTCCCTTCTTGAACCACATCAGTTTTTTTTCCAACTTGTGATTACCCACATCTTGCACAACAATGGTGTATTCAGGACATTTTGAGCAGTTCAGAAAATAAAAATGAGATGCACATTTGGAAAAAAAAAAAGACATTCTCAAAATCCTCCCTGACATTAAAGTATAGCACATTTGCAGATAGTAACACCAGAGTCAACTTGAGATGCTTACTTACTAATTAGCTATGCTTTTGTGAATGGATTCATTTTTGTTTTTGAAATATTGACTGATTAATCTCAGTTTACAACTTTTTCCAATTAGATATAGATATATGGATATAAACATCGCACAAAAAGTAAAGTACATTTGTATTTGGTAGATTATTTCTTTCTCGTAACAATGCTTCTCGGCAATAAATCTTATACCATTGGAAAGCCTGTTTATTTCCCTTTTAAATGATGCCACATTTGTAAGGAACGTGCAGCAGAGCTGAGTATGTGGGTTGTGCTCAGGAAAAAAATTGCCATATCTTCTCTGCCAATGCCTAACAGCTTATTCTGCCATTGACTCTTGTTTGGTGTTTGGTGAATTGGATTATTGAAGTTGGAAGAAACAAGACATATTGGCAATTTAGCAATTTATTCATTTAACAAACAGGAGCCTCAGTAAGTGTGTGGAAGAACCATAACGGTCTTCTTGGGGTGTCGTCTTCTTGGGACGCCCACTTGGAGGCCTGTCTCTGACATCCCCCGTTATATGGAACGTGGCCTTTACTTTGGAGATGGTACTAGGGCTCACTCCAAATAATGCCGCAACTTGGTTTTGTGGAACACTAGCTTGAAGTTGGCCTATCGCACGGGTCCTATCCAGACCAGTCAAACGTGGCATGCCGATTCTTCAAGCAGACACACCTACTGACCACTGTAGCAGGGCCCATGCTCACGGGTGCAGCACCTGGGGGTACCAGAGGCTCAAAACAAGAGTCAATAGCAACAGCAGAATAAGCTGTTAGGCACTGGCAGAGAAGATTTGGCAAAATTTTCATGGGCGCAACCCACATACTCTGCTGCTCATCCCACAAATGCATGTTCCTTACAAATGTGGCACCATTTAAAAGGGAAATAAACAGGCTTTCCAACAGTATAAGATTTATTGCCAAGAAGCATTGTTACAACAAAGAAATAATCTACCAAACACAAATTTCCTTACTTTTTGTGCAATGTTTAGATATATCTTGGAATGGATTACTTTAGTGGTATTTCTTTCTTCCGATGAATGTTTTTATGGCAAAATATGAATCCCACATTGGTTTACAACTGTCTCCATCTTCAGACAGTATCAAACTGTCTCCACATGAAGCTACTTTAATTGCTTCAATTTGGAACGACCACCTGGAATGTACAGACACTTCATGCCCTGGGGGCTTGGGCAGAAATAATGCAGTTAAGTGTGTGTGTGTGTGTGTGTGTGTGTGTGTGCGTGTGTACGTGTCAGTGCATTTTTGTCCATGTGTATATCTACTGTCTGTGCATGTGTGTGTGGGTTGTGTCAACCCTGATTGGTATGCTGGGAATGTTTACACAGATATACCGCAGCTCACACAGCAAATTATTGGATATAAGCCCACATTTATAAAGCTAGTGGAGTTAGTCTGTGTGTGCTGCAGTGTACATACAGCGGTCGGTAATGAGAGAGAGACTCACACAGAGAAAAACTGAGAGGCAGAGAAATCAACAGTTTTTCAAAACCTCATGCCGTCATATCTGAAAATCATACATGATTCATTTGAAAACCTTAAGCTCCAGTTTGAGAGTCTTTGCCTTGAGGCCTCAAAGTATATTCCAAGGCCTGCCCCCCTCCCTCGCTGGATTATTCTCTGGAGAATAATCTCGCACTCATCCTATCTTACCACGAGTGTAACAGTTTCAATACGAAATAATAAAATAAGTATATATTTGGGTGCAAAAGCCCAATTGACAATTCTTTCTCCCTCAGTGAGTGCCTGTGTTATGTGTGCAGTGGGAGTGTGTGAGAGTGAGGCTACACACACACACACACACATACACACACACAGCCTTACAGAGGAGCGGGTGCTAAAACAAATAGCCAGGCTAGCGAAATGGCTACTACTGAGAATGAGCAAACGCAGCTGGAGAATCTCCCTCCATCCTTCCCTGAAGTCAGCAGTCTATCAGCATTTTACTGCAACAGGCAGCACAACAAACAGACACGCCACATTGATCTTTGGAGGAAAAAAAAATCCAGTTGCATTTCAGAACAAACTCCCTGTTGTTTTCACGACTATGTTGTTTTTAGCACAAGTGTATGCAGCTACGCATAATTGTAAAACGGCTTTAAAAGGTTTATCTGCTAAATGTCTTATCTACATTGATTCTCAGCGTTTCCTCTCCTTCAGATGATTCTTTTTTTTATTACACTTCTTTTGCATATTCTGCTTTGCTGTTCCTTTTTTCTTTCTTTTCTTACTGCTTTCCACCTTTGTTGCTGCAGCCAGGACTTTCCTTTTCCTTCCTTGATGGCCAGCCGCTCACCGCCAGCCACACCCTCGGGACGCTCACCCAGAAATGGCAGCAAAACGCCCTCAGAAGCACTGAAAAGCCAAAGCAAGGCAGATGGAGGGGTTTCACATGTAGATGCTAGACAAAGCCTGAAATCAGACAAACACAGAGTGATACACTCAGCAGCCACTTCATCAGCTCCACCTGGACAGTCTAATGCAGTTCAATGCAACAGCTCTGACATAAATTCTACCTTTTAGAAAGTTTATAATGTTCAGTTTGTGTTGACGTTGTGGAGAATGTGTCAGTTTAATTCAGTGTTTATTATGGAGGTAGTAGTTTGCAGGGGTCTGCTACTGGACTACATTATCTTGAGGTGTTTCAATCTTTTTGTCCTCCCTATTTATATACATGAGGGGGGACAGAATAGTGGAAACAGCTCTTAATAAAATACAGTCCAGTCCAGCAGCAGCACTAACTATGAGCTCAGTGCCAAACATGGAACTGAATGAACACCTCTGTTACTGTGACAACAAGAAAAGCTGAGCATTATAGGCAGCAGAGAGGGACACAGTTGGATTGTATTGTATTAGATTGTGCAGGTGAAGGTGATAAAGTGCTCACTGAATGTATATAACTTACAGGTTGCTATATGTTATAGGATAAAAATTGAATATTGCAGCTTTAATGTCGTTTTCTGTATCTCAAGGCTTAGATTATGAAAACAATAAAACTAGGTCTTATTGACTGGTGGCACAACCACAGGGGAGAAAAAGCATATTTTTTCTCCTAAATACTTACAGATTTTATTCATAAGCACTTATAAATGTGTATCTTCCAAACCACTATCAGGTAATCTTCACCATTGCACAGGGAAAAAAAAAATATAGAACTGATTTTCTGGAAAAGTTCCTTTGACCGTCGTTCATTTGACTCCATTTTGCCCCCTAGAGATGGTCTCATATACATGTCTTGTAGGTGGAATATCTCACTCAGGAGGTGTCATCCTGTCTGTTGTAAACATGTGGGCATGCAGAGCCCTTTGAGCCTGGAAACAGTGATACTATATTATTTATTTAGATATTGGGCTCTAAATCTGAACATGTGCTTGAACTTGACAAATAGAGGCAGCAGAGATTGATTGGTAAATTGATTATTTTGCTTATTGTTCTGGGTGTTATTAGTAGTACCACTCCTTGTTTTGTTTGTCACTAAGTTAACACTGTCACTATGGTGATGAGTCAGCTCCAGGATCATTATGTGATTGGTCGCCCGAAAAGGAGCGACAGTGACGACACCGACGCCTTTTGTAAAGTTCAAAGATTTTCAACCGAAAGTGCTTGGAGTAGCCACAAAAAAAAAGCTCTAAAGAAGACGGTGGATGCAGCCGCTCACCAGCCCGTATGCACTCTGAGGAGCAAACAAACAAAGGAATGAGCAGAAGAATGCACAGCAGTTATTGAGTGCTTGGCCTTAGTGCTAATAAAGCTCATTTAAATTCAATGCATTGAATTGAGAGGTTGAGGGTGAGAGAGAGGAGGAAAGAATGAGACACAGTGGGGGAAAGAAAAATGTGTGGCTGGGGAGAAAAAAGTGAACGAAATTCTCATCATGATAAAAAAAAAAAAAACGAGAAAGGGAGGGACGGAGGAAAAAACAGAACATTAGAGATGAGAGCGAGAACAGGGATCAGGAGATCAAACGAGCGGAGCAAACATTTCAATTTGATTTCACAGCCCTGAATTCTAATTTCTAACATTTCTGATGTTTTTTTTCCCTTTCCCAATCCTTTTTCTGCGTCCTTCACTCGCCACGAGGAAGCTGAACCCACAACCTTGAAGCGGAAAAGCAGCTCCCAAAACAAGAATAATCATTTTCACACTCATTCCATTCGAGGAGTATACCACAGAAGAGGAGTGGGCGCTGATTTTGACCCGATGGCGTTCAGCATCAATCTGAATCAAAGAAGGCGAAGTTGTGGGCAGTCCGCACTGTCTGTTTCTACTGCTGCTCCATTCAGCGCAGCCAGATTGGAAGGAGGGGGGAGAAACTGGTAGAAATGGCAGATAATTGGAGTAAGGATGAGAGAGATAGAGGCCCAGGGGGAGGAGAAAGAGAGAGAAAGGGAGATAAAGACGGACAAAAAGATGGTGAGTTTGCGACTAAGTGGGAGAAAGTGACATGAGGATTGAAGCGGTGGTGAGGCAGAGAGACAGAAAGAGGCGGAATGGCCGGGGAAAAAGTGCTTAAGTGTCCTGGAGGGAGGAAAAGAGTACAGATTCAGAGTGAAATTGAGATGGAGAGTAATGGAGGAGGAAGAGGAGCAGGAGGATGAAGAGAGGGACCGATGCTCTCTGGCGGTGTTGATGAAAAGCCGAAAGCATTGAATGTGTGGAGCACTTGACTCCGTGAACTGCCTGTTATTGTGACGCCTGAGCCTTTCCCACTCCAAACTCTCGTGCTCCCCTCTTCCCGTTCCTGTCACCTTGCTCTCATTTTGAGAGCCAAATTCAGCTGGAGAGTCTCACACTTCAGTCTTCATCCATCGCTGCTCTGATGAGCTGATTTTCCACCGACTTTCTGTTGATTTCGGTTGAAGTTTGAGTTTCTCTAGCCGGTGCTCTTTTGATGTCTGTTCAGGCCCGGTGCTGTCGCTATTGCTGCTTATGCCACCACCACGCAGTTCCTCTTTTTTTTTTTTTTATTCAAAGCCACTGTTGCTACTGGCGACCGAGTGTTTAGGACAGCAAATGTCAAAACTTTCAAGAGTCGACTGAATCTGCGCCATGCAAATTGTGATAGAGTAGCTGAATACACTTCTAGTTAATTGAAAATATTGCAGGTAGTTTAAAAACTAAATCTTTAGCTGCAACTTTAATCACTCACAATCCTGTTTCAGCGTCATCACACATGCGAGAGACCGCACCTCTGGGTTCTTCATCTGTTAGTATACATGGACTGCTGAGATATAGGGTGCACTGCACTCAGCCCAAGTGTGTCTGATCCTGACTTTGAAGCAGTGGAACATGACTGAGGCTGCTTAAAAGACACATGAAAGAGCCTTCATGTCTCCTCATCTTTGTCCTCTGCTGGAGCATGGCTGCAGGATACACAGGTGAAGGACACATGATGTGGAAATAATGAGTAAAGATAATTAAATGCCCATACAAAAAAACAAACAAACAAAAAAAAAATGCCCCAGTTTGCACCATGTTGGGTGAACTAACTAGCCTTATGACAGCATATTAGGGCCTTAGTAGGGAAAAAAATGGAGTAGTGTGGGGAGTCTGAGGTAAAATCACCAAGATTTCCTTGTTACTAAATCCCATAGTATAAGAAAACCTATTTTCCCAATGTTTTTTCTCCTAAATTTGTGACTTCAAAATGTCAGAATTTTTGAGTTTTTCTTCTTAAATTTGTGAGATCTTTTTTCTTGGACTATTACGCCCTCAGCCCCGGCTCTGTATTTTTCTTCTCCCTGCGGTGGCCCTAATATGCCGTCATACCAGCCTCATTTGTTGAGTGTGAGGTTAAATGTTCTAGCTGTCAGCGTAGGAAGTGTAGGGAAATGTAGCAGCAGATTAATCTCCACTTTGAAAATCTCCAGCTGGCATGTCTTTATATTCTCCGTGCGACCTGTTTGTTTGTGCGTCTGAAAGCCTCGATAGCGTCTCATTCTGTATTAACCTTTCTTGTGAACTGTGTGTGTGTGGGTTGCCATGCGTTTTCCCTTCAGAGATAATACAGTTTCATTAATCCTCATTAACAGCCCTTCATTGTCTGTTCTGTACATTATGTTCTTACAACGAGTATAAAGAAAAAATGAAGAAAAAAAAATTGGGTTCATTGGCATGATCTTTGCCAAACACATGTTGCAAAAAGGATAAAAGATTGAACTTCAAGAAATTTCTTTCAGATGTTAGAAAGTTCCTCAAGGTGTTCCGCCTCCACAAGGCAGACAAAAATCTTTAGGAGCTGACATAGTTTGGATAAAGTACACATAAATCTTTACTTTGTGAATTTTTTTTTCTGTGGAACAAATAATTCAGATGAGGGAAGGGAGTCCAGTGGGAGGATACACCCATATATACATATTCATGTTCATATACATATGCATATACATATGCAACACATAGTCTGGCAGTTTATATTAAATCATAGCATTCAAACTATCCTATTCCTTCACCAAACTTCCGTCTCAGTAGGAAAGTAAAAGTTGCTTTGACTAAATTAGGAGATGATTATAATCAAAAGGTAAAGGTACAGCACCACATCGGCAGGAAATGCATGGGACATCGTTTGTTGATGCTGGGAAGAAGCAGTGCTTCCATGGATCAGTCTGCTCACTGCAACGGGAGGAGTGAACATGAGAACACATTATGATCATGACGATTCTTTTACCCTGAAGACCCCAAAGTCAATATAGGACCCTTATATCACCAGCCAGGCATCTTCTGAACAGCCTGACACTAAAATGGGATTTTTCAGCCAAACAAATGAGGAGAAGTTTGTTTGAGAGCTGTCTGTGTCTGAGCAGGCCCGCTCTGGTGAGGTCTGGCAACACAGATTCTCTTCTCTCTGAACTGCCTGTGGTTTCATGCTGTGCTGCCGGCGCTGCTTTCCAGCTGGATACACAGGCGTTTAAAGGGACTTTATGTGAAACCATCAATCAATAGCCAAAACTGAAATAGCTTTTGTTTTTCTTTGCTTTTGCTAATTGTTTTTGGAGATTAAAAAAGAGAATGCTATCACTGATATGAACTTGTACTGCTGGTACATAAAAACGAGTGGCAAAATGAGGTGCAACATTAGATTTGGACAAGCAGTTGTCCATCGTTTATCCCCACAACACAATAAAACACAAATGACAACCACGATTAAGAGGCTGTTCCCACCCGGTTTTAACATCTGTCCTGAGAAATCTGAATACAAGCTGACACCTAAGTTCAGGTGTAAACAGCAGCAATGCATCTTCAATGCGTCCTTAGTGATCAGCTCAGCGCATTCGGAGTTAGTCTGGGAAGCTTGTGTCCGCATGGCATTAGAGGTGTAAACAGACGTGTCCCA
>OMLB01016152.1:0-14900 GCA_900302555.1 Myripristis jacobus | reverse complement strand
ATCTAATAGACTAACGCCTTCAAAATGATTGTAATGTTTTGAACAAACTCAATTCAAGCCACGATTTCAAAGCTGAAACTTCTGTAAGCTCAGTAAAAAGCCTTGATCTGGCTTTAGGAGGCTTGTGAAATATATTTAAGTTAATTGTTTCATATCGAAGATTTCAAAAAGTAATTTTTGAATGTGTGCAATGCTCAGAGTGTTTTCTTTTCCAGGTGTTGCTTTTTTTTATCAGCTCTCTAGGAGGAAATGTCACTTTGGGCTTGAGGAGGTCACATGATCTGCAGTCCCAAGTTTGGCCACTATGCCAAAACTGCCACACAGGCTCACAAACGATGTGGGTGCTCCGGCCTAAAGCTCTCACCCACTTTTCCCAGATGCTGAGGACGCCCCTGCTCAAAAAATACATCACATGACCAGGCCACAAAAACCTGCTTTCCCCCACAATCATAATATATCATTTAAATGATAAAGCACACTGTTTACAGTTCTATAAACCTTAATAATTGTGTCTACATTTTACTTTCCTGTTTAGGATCAACATTTGGCGTGTCAGTGCTATTAATTGTTCCAATTAACAGCTTGTCATTGTTGTTATTCTTAATACTTTTCCACATTTCCCCCTCCTTTGTTAGAACAAATCATCAGATTACCATTTATCAGCTACTAACCAACGATTATTACAGAGAAATCTCCTCTTCACCTTTTTATTCTTTTTGCTTATTACCTACCATGCTGAGGTCACGGTGCTCTAGATATGCATGTTTTCCCCTGTTTATTTATTCTCACTTGTATTATATACAATGCAGACCTGCAATCCAAGACCCTGTGTGAGGTAAATGCTCTGTAATCTAATTGTGTCCACTGTCTGATTGTGTCCAATTCATTTAGAAGTAAATTAGAAGTATATAGCTCTATATATCTTAGCCGTCCTCAGATGAAAGAAACAAACATTTATGTCATCATGTTAAACACAACCATGTACCAACAAGCATTAGAATATGTTTTATATGTACTTGTCAAGAAAATCAAGGCGAGCTAACTAATCAGTGACCTCTGTGGTAAATTAAAGCGTTCAAATCTGTGTGCCAGCCTGTGCGTCACTGTAAATGCTGAAATGCATGCACTTTTATTTGACCACTAGATGGTTTCAAAAGCAGTGAGACAAACTTAGCATTTGTTATTATGTTCTCTGTTTGATTTATGTCTCTCACTCCTTAATTTTTCCATGAATGGGAGAGGGGAGCGCTTCTTTTAAACAAAAGAGGTTGCAGTGGGTGGAGCTTGAGTCCAGCAACAAACTTTGGTTTATATAATTAGGACTCAAAAAATCTCCACAAAGTGCAAATTAGTTCTAGGATTGTTGTGAGATCACACTGTATAGGTGTGATCTCACAACAATGGTGGTGTAATTGAAATAAATACTGGTAATTCATTTGTGGTCCTTTAAAATCAGACTGTCCACCAGCTCTAATCACTTTCTCATCTGCCACTGAAAGTTATGCATGGCCACAGAGGCTGTGCAGCTGCAGTGCATTATGGGGCATCTCGGCATGTTTGGTGACAACAAAGTCAGAAATTCCTGCCGATGTAGTAGGCTTTACATCCAGCCACTTTTGTGTAATCATATTCAATAAACTATAGCTGGAAACGCAGTATAATCCTCACCTACCTGACACTGAAGTGTGTAGGAGAGTCAGAGAGAAGGTGAATGCTAAGGAAGGAACGAGGGGGAGGAAGAATCATACTGACCTCAAGAGTGCAGATTAGCCAGGAAAATGTGATCATGCAATTGTCAATCATCCCAACTTTATGTCTCCGCATTTGATTAAAAAAAACAACAACAACACACAAGTAAAGAATGATGTAAACATCTCAACCCTGAGTGTCATACTTGCCATAGAGGCCTGATTCAATGTGTAAATGGGTGCACTGGAGGAGGAGAGAGAAGGGTTTCAGTGCCTTGTCTTCATGTCTCGTAACGGTGCTGTGTGCTGATGCTGTTAGGTGCCCTTTAAGGTATGCTTGTCTTTTGTGCAAATATATAAATATTACTGCTGGCTCCCAAAATTTTATAACTTTAAGGTGCTCTATGCAAAAAATACAGGGTGGACTGGGGTAACAGCGTTTAGACTCAGCTGATGAAAAACATGGAATAAACATGTAATTTATCAATGAATAAGGCTGACTTTCAAGTTTTGTACTTATTCCACATTGTATTAGCACTTGAATCTAAACAGCCCGCACTTTAATGCAGTTTTGCATAATGTTCCTTTAATGCATCAGTAAAAAGATCCAATGTTGACCATGTTTGTCACAGCTGACACATCACAGGACAAATACTAGTTATGTAATTATGATTGACTATGGGCTATTCATAGGGACAATAAGAAATCCCTTATTTTTTGTCATTTTCAAACTGTTAATCACTGTTAATCACACGTGACAATTCTGGCACTGAGAACGTCTTCTAACACGACTGAAGTAGAAGCCAAGATTTAAAAAACACTACAAAGGGAGGCCTTTTGGATCTTTGATCTAAAATCAGTGACACTTGATGATCAGTGAAGAATTAGATCAGACTTCCTTTACAGCTACTAAAATCTAAAAGTTTGCTTTCTGTAGAGAAGCACTTGTTTGACTACGGTGCTTTCTTTTCATGCAGTAGGACTCTTACTGTGACATTTGCTGTGCTCCTCCTGTTAGTCTTAGTGTAGGGCATGTTCACAGGTATTGGGCACAGCTGTAACCAACTGCTGACTGGTAGTATTGCTATTGCTGCATTTCATTAATTGTTTAATTTTGCTGCGTTGACTTCCCCTCGGCCCTCAGACGAGGCAACTTGTAGGCCATGTCAGAGGGAAAACGAGTGGGAGAAGAGCAGGAAATCAAATGGAACGCACTTGACTGTGTATGCAGTTGGCTCGTGTTGCTTTTTACAGGTAGAAATACCTACAGATTATATATGAGGCCACACAGGTTTCTGTGGATGCAATATGTTGGCAATTGTTTATTTGACCTGCATGATGAGGATGATGATGATGATGATGATGATGATGGTGATGATGATTAGGAGTATTATTATTATTATTATTATTATTATTATTGTTGTTGTTGTTGTTATTATTGTTGCTTTTATTATTGTTATTATTATCATCATCATCATCATTGTTGTTGTTATTATTATTTATGTCCCATAAGCCTAGGGTATAGAACAATAAGTACTATGACAGGTGAGTTGAATTTCCATAGGAAAGCTGTAATATTGTTTACATTTACACTGAATTATTTGGAAGAAACATCTTGTCCACAGCGTTCTCACTGCAGTGTGCAGTATCACTGTCTTTTTCTAGTTCAGCCCAGCACCATGTGTCTGCCAGTTAGCTGATGTAAACAACACAAGCCACTTTTGCTGTATTTTAAAATAACTCATATCAGCATACTGCAGTGTGAATATGTGAAGCTGCTGTGCAAAACACATACAAGTTGGTAGGTCACTGTGCATCACAAAGTAGTCGCTTTGGTGTAATAAATGTGACACCAAACTGAAACTTTTTCCCCAGAAGTTCTTCTAGGAAAGATTGGTACCCACCCACCTCAAACATTTTTTTTTTTTTTTTTTGCTGTGACAGATACATCAAAGCGAGACAAGTAAAATGCATACACTCTCACTAACACAGAGTAGTCCATGACAGCCATTTGATCCAGCATCATACACTCTTACAGGACCATCAGGAAGGCCCCGATCTTGTGTTTGAGATTAGTTTAAACATACCCAAAGTGATTTCCTTGTGAACACATTTGGTTTGATTTAAATTCAAAATGTTTCATCAATTTTCATTGTGTGTGTCCTTGAGGCTGAATAAACATGTTGAATGCATTTCCTACCTCAAAAGACATTTGCAAAGTGGCCACAAAGTACATGCTACATAAACAACACGGGGACCCAGTTTTCCTCGTGTGCATTTCAGCGGCACTAGTGCTCACACACTACACTGGTTACCTCTAATATAATGTCCAGTGCAGAATACACGGGGGCCAGACGTCCCCAAACCTGTCAGTCAGTCACATGAATATATGTGATGTGTTTTTTAAATGTATTTCATATAGACTATTGTCATGAGACATGGTGTCATCTGTGATACAGTATAATCTACAGTATACTGTCCACCATACATTAAATACAGCACTTCCATAAATTAAAAGCTGTGACTTTCTTTACTTAAATTCAACACTACACCTTTTTATTTATCACACTGCTATTTCGCGATTGAAATGTCGTCTTTTACCACAACAGATTGTCACAGCCATTTTGAATGCGTGCGAACAGATCGTCCTTTGAAAAGGAAAGGGTGCCTCCAGCAACATTTCATGTCTGCTTCCCATCTCTCTCGCTGCAAACAGGCCTAACATGTTTACATTATACATTTTCAAAAACATATCCATTATTCATATCCCCATATTTTAATACTATTAGCACATCGCTGCCGCCCACCTGAATACCTGCCTGTTTCTTATCAAAGGAGCAGTAGTTGGCATTACAGTTCAATTAATGTGTAAAATGCCAGGAAATGAGCTTGGATTAAAAAATTATTCCACTACTGGACCCTCACTTAATTTTAAAGAGGATCTTCAAGGTGATTAGAGTGCCTGAAAGACCCTGCTGTCAGCTGTTGTGTCTTGGACTTAGGCATGGCATGGAAATGGATGAAAGGTTGTTCTTAACTTCTCAGCTGAATGTTTGTGCAACAATGTTGATTGGCAACAGTGAACTCAACAGCAAGAGGCGCACACACAACCACACACACACACACACACACACTCACACAATGTGCCCACCTGTGTGGGTGGGAGGTGGGGCCACTCGGCAGCTGAGTGGGGCAGCATATGGAGTCTCTAATTGGGTAGAACAGCACAGCTGGAGGACACCAGTCCAGGACCTGGCCTCTGGTAATCAGTCCCACAATCCTCAGCCCTCCTCTGCATGTCCACAGCGCCGCTCCCCTTGGGTGGGTGGCGGGTGCGCTCTCACTGCTGAAACTCAGCCATTAAATGTAGTTTCAAGTGAGTTATTTTTCCTGTTGCAGTGCTATTTAATTACAACACCCATTCCAGACCCATCTTTCTGTATCATATCAGTCTTATCAGCAGCAGTGACTTATATCTGACTCTCCAGCACTACAGGTCTAAAGGACAATCCAAAAATCAACCCCCAATGTCCCCCAAAACAGGTCCTTTGTAACACATAAATTGCTCACTTTGTCATGAGACATGTCAGTACAACGATTTACTGAAGATTACTGAAACTAACTGAAGTCTCGCGATTATTGCCTTTGCTTTAAAGACACACGATGAAAAATTGCTGAGAGTCAATTTAAGAGAGAACCCTTTAGAGTCATGATAAAAAATGTGGAGTGAGCACATTTGCTGATTGAGTTTATGTGGTTTTCATTGTTGGACTGGCTCATTGATAGATTACGTGCTTATTCCGTGTTTTTTGTCAGTTGAGACTAAATGATCCTCACTTCAATCAACCTGCGGCAATTTTACATAAAGCATCTTTAACAATTTCCTGGTTAATCTCTGCCAGTCAGCTGCAGTTGTACATCTCTATTCCCCTCCATGTAAAGCAGTGCATAATAAATAGTATGAATACATTCATGAATACAATGAAAATGAAATGGATTCATGTTTTATCACAGAATGAGCATCAATACGTTGAACAGGACATACTCTGGGTGCTGTAATTGTTATTTGGGGTGTGAGTCGGCTCTCTAGGACAGTTTTGGATGGCTGCACCCCAGGCAAAACATTTTACTCAGGAGATTTTCATCAGAACCAATGATGCAATATTTTGGGGGAAAAGGCACACATTACAAAAAGATCAAAGTGGTGTTTTTACTAAGGAAGGTGAGAAATAATTCATTTTATGTATAGCAGCAGGATACTGGATATCTGAGGAAACGTTGTACATTAACTGAAGGACACAGCTGGTCATCCTAACTTTTCTACAGTGTCTTTCTTTGTTGTGCTCCATTTTTATTGTGTTGTTATGTGGTGTATATATGTGCTTTTAGGCTAGTTGGTCCAAATTTCCTTTCATGGACAATAAAGCTTTCTATTCTAATTGACGCCTTACAGCTGGCAGGTAAAACAGTACCACAGTCAAGTACTGATGAGCACTGAGCAACCCACCTGGAACAAGGAGGGTTTGGTGCCTTATTCCAGGGCATTTCGATGGTAGTTGTTAGGGGAGGGGAGAATTTTAAGCATCTACTCACCCAACTAGTCCAGGGATTCAAACTAGTGATAGTTCAATCACAATCCAGCTCTAACATGGAGAGTAGGTGTGATTTTAATTGCTGGAGTGGCATTCAGGGATGTTAATTAGAGTGGGTGGGCAGGTGGGTAGGGGTTAAGGGAGAGGGGTACCCAAGTGTGGACTAATTTTTAGATTTGTTTCTAAACTCCAGCAGTGAGGTTTGGATAGAGCAAGATAACGCAGCTTTCAGTGAAACCAGGGGGGTAGGCAGCATACTGTATGGACTAGAAAAGTTAAAGTCAGCGCCTGGTATCCAGTTAATGCATGTGCGTGTGAACTGAGAGCCAATTTGCACGCTACTCAACCAAGTTCACACAACGATTTCACTCGCTCAAATCTGCGGTGTTGATTTACTGTACACCAAGTCCCTTCCACAAGCCTCCTGAATCACTTAACCTTGCACTCATCATCCAGAGGCAGACTCTCCTTAAGTGCTGACATCAATTGAGAAACACTTGCGGCTCAGCGTGCGATCGGTGGCACCTTCATTTGCAGTTCTGCACCTCGCACCGTGCCTATAAAAGCTGATAATGTGATAATTAAAAGAGCTGACAGGCAAGAACTGTCAGCGAGAGTCGAATAAAATCAAGACACCCTGATTTACTAACCTCTGCTATTTGTTATACCTCTCAAATTAGAACGCTTTTTCCCTTGAAGCACTGCCCATAAAATATCGATTGAAATAATTAATTAGATAAGAATTGTTGTGGAAAAACTGTCTGACGCCTGCAAGTTAAGAGAGCTGTCCCAAGAAAGAAAAAAAAAAAAGTCACTCGCTCAAGTTTCAGACCCATAACAGGAATTTTGAGCAGACAAAAGATCACTGCCACATCTCTCTGCTGCTCCCTCTCTTTCTCTCTCAACCACACCATGATTTATTACCTGAAAAGACAAGAGAACTAATTAGTGGAGTAATTAATTAATATAAATTTGCATATTTGCATTTGCAATTAGTGCAGTCAACTGATTAGTCTGAGATGGGGAGTTTGACTCATCAGATGCTAGCGTGTGTGTGTGTGTGTGTGTGTGTGTGTGTGTGTGTGTGTGTGTGTGTGTGTGCTGGACCAGAACGCTCACCACACCAGCTGAGGCATTTTGGGGGGAAGGCAGTGATGAAGGGATTGATTTTTTTATGTGTCTGTGTGTGTGTGTGTGTGTGTGTGTGTTCATTTTCATGCTTTCACACACTATATTCGGATTTAGCGCGTGCACACATGTGACACTTTTGGTGTGGTGCCGCTCAACTCCTGTCGCGCGCACATTAGGGTTAAATGTATGCACATGAGCCACCGTTGCACGCGCTGTCATTGCAGCGTTACCTTTGCCACCATCCGTGTCTCTTCATCCTCTGAACTCACAGCAAAGGTGCAATCAGCGGCTACTGCAATCAAAGCGGCGGAGCGCGAGCTGCCAGGCCCATATTGCTGATCGATGTGTTGTAATGTCCAATAGAGAGAGATTGATAAGTCGCTTTAATTGATTCTCCTTGCAACAAGGTCATTCGCAGGCATACGTTGGTGTGTGCGCGTATGTGTGTGTTCCACATAACTGAGAAGTGCATATACCCATATCCAGTGCCAGCTGTGCCCCAGTGTGGATTTGGCAGCGTGCCACCGGGCCTTTTCCATGGGGTGTGCTTAATGTCTAGAGGTACCGAGGCTACCAGCGCTATGCATGAGCCCCTCTGGTGTACCCAAAACATCCTGCTGGATCCAGGCTGCGCTCGGGAATTTCTTCACCTCATCATCTACAAGTAGAGTGGAATGCAATTTCTGTGCAATTTAAATCCCCTCTCAAAATAACAGGGTTTCTTATATTGTGGCTGCCGGTCATTTCGTTTAAAACAGATAAGTTATTGATTTTGAATATGAATATGACAACGCAATATGGATAAGCAAAATAAATAAAGCTATCTATCTACACATATAGGCTAAACACGCATGCACACACACTGCATGTAATCCCACCTTTCTCACCTGTTGAGAACGCCTGAAAAGTCCGCCGTTTCATTCGCAGACAAAAGACATTAATTTATCTTTCTCACACGGGGAGAGGCAGATATTAGTTGTTATCCTTCTCCGGTCTGTGTTTTTGACGGTAAACGCGGGCCTCCCGGTGCCCATTACTGGAGCTGCCAGATGATCGGTACGGAATGGAGGTCCCTGGGGACACCAAACACGTGGTCTAGGCTGCCACAAGACGTCAGCGGCAGATGGCATGGGTACCCGCGGTTGGCATGAGTGTCATTCCTCAAAGAGAGAGGGAAGGGAGAGAGAGAGAGAGAAGGGAGAGAGAAAGGAAGAGCGGGATAGAGCGAAAAGGGCTCCTTGCGCTGGGTTTGGTTATTTATACAGTTTGGTTTGCAGGAGAAGAGATTGTGGCGCTGGCTGAGTGGAGATATTTGGGAACATGCATGCTTCACGCTGAACACAGGTTAGTATCATTACTATTATCGTTAGGCTTGTATGGCTTATGCATTGGTATCTGACTCTTAGTATACTGGTTTTACACTGCATGGGTTTGGGGTTTAATTCCCGCTTGCAATGTATGGAGGTTAGCAGGCTGTTGTAAGGATAAAACAGTCGCAAAATACCATGTTTACATATAGGCTTAATAGATAGCTTAATAGATTTTTAATTTTTGAAGATTTTCGGTTATAAATATAATAATTATTTGCCTTTCTTTATGACACCAAACAAAAAGAAAATGATGTCTTTGAAAAGGTAGCAGGCTGTGACATTGGCCTTACTTGCCAATTAGTTCTTCTCGGCGTTTCCTTTCCTCTTGGGAGGATCCATTCACAAGGTAATTAACTGACAACCTTCAAAAGACGTCAGCCGTCTACTCTGCCTTCATTGTTTATTTCTTTGCCTTTGCCATTACAGGAAATATGTTGACACTGCCATTTGAAGAGCCACATATGATGTGTGAGCCACGGTTCGGTGCGAATTACCCCCGCGACAGCCTACCTGAGAACCTGGAGCAGGAGCACAGACAGCACAACCTGGAGGAGATGTCCGGCTCAGACATGAGGGAGGCCGAGGACGACAACTCTGACAGGGAAGAGGATGAAAGAGAGGACGACCAGGATGAGAACGGGCTTCCCAAAAAGCGAGGGCCCCGGAAAAAGAAAGCAGGCGGCCAGGGGAAGACGGACAGGGTCAAAATGCGGCGCCAGGAAGCCAACGCCCGCGAACGCAGCCGGATGCACGGCTTGAACGCAGCGCTGGAGAGCTTGCGCAAGGTTGTTCCGTGCTACTCCAAAACTCAAAAACTGTCCAAGATTGAGACGCTCAGACTGGCTAAGAATTACATCTGGGCCTTGTCCGAGACGCTGAGCGCAGGGAAGAGACCGGACCTGCTCGCCTTCGTGCAGACCTTGTGCAAAGGATTATCCCAGCCTACTACCAACTTGGTGGCCGGCTGTTTGCAGCTCAACGCGAGAAATTTCCTCACAGACCACAATGGAGAGGTCATGTTCTCTGGCAGGTCGCCCTACGACGCCATGTACTCGTATCCCGGGTCTGACATGAACACGCCCCCAGGCCACAGCGGCAGCCCCTTGGACAGCAGCTCAAAGCCGTTCCGGCACTATAGCTACGGCGGCGCGTATGAACCATACTACGAGAACGCGTCCTCCGAGAGCGGGAGCCCGCACTTCGACGGCCAGCTGAGCCCTCCGATGAACTTTAACGGGATTTTCTCCCTAAAGCACGACGATCCGTCCGATTATGGCAAGAGCAGCCACTATGGTATGCGCTACTGCAGTGCGCCGGGACGCACGGCTCTTGCGCACAACTCCATGTACCGAATGTCCTCAGAGGCCCGTTTCCCCTACGACCTGCACCTTCGCAGCCAGTCCTTCCAAGCACAGGGGGAAATTAACGGCTCTTTCCATAATTAATCAATTAACTGGACGAAGTTCAAGTTTGAAAAATGATGCAATCTCCCCAGCAGGTGTCGAGAACGGGACGAAATGGACTCCAGGACACATTAATGCACTGCATAAATGTCCAGCTTAACAAATCATTAAGTTCCATATGCACTCTGATTTACTTCGAAAAGAGGGAGAGAAAAAAAAACTGCCAGTAGGTTGAGATGATTTCACATGCTCCCAGCACAGCTTCTCTTGCCTTTAGTTTTGTGTCAGTATACTGGAAAAATGCAGGATTAGAAAGATAACGAAAATCAAAATGAGGACACTCGATTCAAGGAAACACTTGAAACAAGTTGTCTTGCATAGGAAACAAGTGAAATTATCTAAACCGATGGCATATTTTCTCATTTGGTTTATGAAATTTATAAAGCTCGATATAACTGAGATGTTTTATTTTGGCAGTGCATTAAAACCACACCAACCACAGAATGTATTTCGTTTGAGATGCAGGTATTGCGCAATTTATTTAGCATTTCGTTTATTTACCTGGTATCTTTTTTGAGGTATTTAAATTTGTTTATTAACGTCAGTAGGCTACTGTAGAAACTGATCATGGTGTGAGATGGATGAGGCTGATTCAGTGGACAGTTTATTTGTTTAGTGATTATTTAATTAGGCCTACAGTAATCAGTGAAGATGATAATATGTTCATGCCAAGCTAAAGCCAGCCAGCTGAATTATTAGGGAAGAGGAATCTAAAGACGTTTCAGTTTATCAGGGAACTTCACTGATTTGCATTTGTTCAGACATGATTGGGCTTTCAGTCTGTTAGCAATAAAGGTAAATTGAGCTATGCAAAGCAGCCCAATGCAATCTTTGCTTAGAAAATAATATATATCTATCCCCCCCTCAGAGGGCGTTTATACGTCAGTCTCATAGCATAAATCTAATTAAAATGATAACCATTACACGAAATTAATTAAAAGATTATTTTTTCCTCTAGCCATTTTGGAGGCATGCATGTGTTTAGGAGACCTGGTGATGATGTCATCTGATTTGGTCCTAAAATACAGGAAGTTGTGGACTGTTGTGGAAGTAAAAATAGATAATGAATAAGTAAATAAATGAATGAATAAAAAAAAAAAATCAGCGTAAAAACAAATGCATTTAAATAGTGTGGTTATGAGGTGAATGTAAATTATTATTGTATTTATTTAAGCTTATTTATTACAAGTCCGTAAATTTGGATGTGGATAATATATTACAAAAAAAGAATGAAATAATGTAAATTCAACAGTGTTACCTTTTATGTAAAATTCCATTGCATTTGAACTTTGTTTATGTTGCATTGTTGTATATTTCGCTCCAGCTCGTGTGGGTATTTGACTTGACTGTGAAACACTGGATGGAAAATCACTTGGACCGAGGAGAACAGCCTATTTTGAGATAACATGAATCCGAACAATTATGCCTTAAATATTAAAGAGTTGACGAACACCAATTATGCAACGACGTGAAAGTTTTGGATCGTTTGATGTGTCCATGAACTTTTTACAGAAAACCCTTCATTGCTCCTGGTGAGGAGGCTCCTCAGCAGGCAGCTGTGATGCACTTCATGTATTTCTGCACATTATCGGTGACTGTACCCATAACTTCTGTTGGTTTTGTAACTTGACCTCAATTATGAACAATTATTGAAATCACCTTCTCTTTCTTCTTTTTTCTGTTCAGTTATTGATCACACACACACACACACACACACACACACACACACAATTTTCTGAAAACTCGTTATGGATCGAAATAATCGTGAAGTAATGTGTTTTATGGTAGTGATGTTTTGTGATGTGTTTGTCGCAATAAAAGAGGCTATGAGAGGCTTTTAGCTTTCTGTGAAAATGACAGACAGTAGGAAGCCATTAAAGACATTTTTAATTGTTGGCAAAGTAAATCAAACAAAACGCTCCGGGCTTATAAAGGATTTTTTTCAACTTAAAAAAATGCATTTCGAAATAAGTAACTTGTGAAGCTTGTGATGAGCTGTCAGGCAATAACGGCGTTACTAAAGGTATAAGATCACAGGTTTTATGAAAATTTTAACGGAATATTTGTGCATGCGGAGCTAAATAGATATTATAATCTGTAAAACAGAATCTCATCTAATTAATTCAAAAGAAAATAGTTGGACAAAAAACTTCCAGTAGCCTGAAACTTAATCTGGTTTATTCTGATGATTTTTACACCCATGAAAACTTTTTAATTCATTATTTGTGGGGATTTGTGGCGAGCAGGCGGCGCTAAAAATGAAAACTGATAAATCATCCGCTGGTGTTCACGCAATAAACTTTGGAAATTCTTTATTCGAAAGAGGCCTGTCGGTATAAATGTAATTCAGTTAAGCTGATCAGATGGCTGACTGGTGACCAAAATGCCCATGAGGAGTTTGGATGTCAGCCAGAGAAGACAGGCTGCCCACCCCACTCATCCCAGTGTACGGAGAGGAGTGCAGCCGGTCGTCAGAATACAGGCCTCGACATGTTCTGTTGTAAATATCGTTTTGTAGAGAGATTATGTGTGCTCAGTCTTTAAAAAATAAATAAAATCACAGGAAAAAACACAGCGCACAGGATGACACTGAATGCAATCTCTCATTCAAACCGTAAGGAATTGGATTTATTAGGAGTAACTAGATATCAAATGAGAGATAAACCGTCCCTGTCGGTCTAACTATTTTTATTTACGATTTTTTTCAGGAGAAATATGCATGACATAAATTCACAGTAGCAGCATTAAACGAAGATATGGTCTTTTGAAGAGGTCAGGAATTAATTGAATTATAGTTGTGGTTGCTTGCCCTGTGATAATCACCGACTGGAGGTCAAGTTGAGCCTCTCCACCAGTGCGTGTGGCATGCTCCTGTGGTTTTCAACAAACAAACAAAACAACAAATTCAAATTTGTAGTGGTTTTTCAGAGATGCTGAATTACTAAGAACTCGAAAATACACGCCAGGCTTGAATATTTTGGACTCAGTATCTGACCTCATGAAGAGAGGGAAATTTGTTTATTAAATAGCAAACTTGGATGCAATTAAAAGCCAAGTAGGAAGTGTGTTGCTGAGCACAGGGGCATCAGATTTTATGATCAGACCCAAAACTCCACCACCAATCATATCTCCCTGCCTCTATCTCTGTTTCTCTGTTTCTCTCTTTCATTCTTTCTTGTTCAGGCTCATTTTTGTTGCATCCTAGTCCCACATTTTTATCATGGAAATACCTTGAATGTACCACACAGCTTTCAGGGTGTATGCTGATGTTGGCCTCTGTGCATCATTTATTATTTCCGGGGCCACAGCAGTTCACCTCCTACTGGTGGATGGTGAATTTTGTGAATTTGCTTTGAAATGATGTGATGGCACCAAAAACTATGTTATGCACCTTTGTAATGTTTCTAAATGATACTTAAAATGGTGAAAAGAGCTTGGAAAATGTTTGGCTTGTCAGCTGGCGCAGGGACAGTTTGTGGTTCATGCCACTTTTTTTTATTATTTGGTAAAAGTGAAAAAGATCATGAGAAAGGCTGTAATCAAAAACTGCTGCTTGTAGGCTGTTTTTTTATATATGTGAAAGATATGAGAAAAAACATATATAGATATTATAATACATATCATTACTATTATTAGAATTATTACTATAAGATTTCAGCAAGACAGACATAAATGAGGTCAAATCTGAAATTTATATTTCCAGCAATAACAAACACATGCATTAAAGTAAACTTAGGACAGTAAAAAATAAGACACGAATCTTGATTTTTCTTTTTTTTCTTTTCTTTTTTTTTTCTTTTGGCATGCGTAGGGCCCTCTTAGGCCATCTGCAGGCTAGCATTTATTGCTGTTGCAGAAGTTGTAGTTCAGTGTAGTTCACTGCAGCCAGTTGGTAGCCACATGACACTTATTCAGTAACAACTGTTTACTTGGGTCTGCGTGGAGAGGAGAACACTTTATTCTTCATTTTCAGGATTTATTCCAGTGAAGTTCAACAAATGAGAAAAAAATCTTTTCATATTTAACCAAACCAGTGCGAAATAGACAGGAAACAATGTGTAGAAAATGATTTAAGTGTAATAATAATCCAAATTCATACCATTACCAGATGTGTTGCACGGAAACTTGACAGGGGAACAAATAAGAAAAGGTGCATTTAGTCACAGTTTAAACACACACAACTAAAACAGTAAAACCAATTGGCGCAATCATGGAAAACAAAAGCCATGATAGCTCCCACAGGGAAAATTATCCATGTTTCCATAAAGCGATATAGTAATGATTACACAACACAAAATATCAAACTGTACATTATCTCTGAGGCATATTATTGCATCACTTTCTGGGTAAAGTTGACTTTTTTGTTGGGTTTATTGTTCTCTGTGGATGCTGCTGCAAGGAACATTTGATAAAACGTTTTAGAGCTCGCTTCATGTTGATGTGGATCATCACAGAATTGTCACCATGCAGATTATGAGAAATTTCTTTCTAGCAGTGAGGAAAAGCAAGGTAGCCGGGTGACTGAGTAATTCTGCTTGATGTAGAAGTCAGCCTGGCTCGGAGCACTGTCAAAATGGTTAAAATGTACAGGGGAGAGGTGTGTGGAGGTTAAAGAGAGAGAGAGAGGGGTTATGTTTCAGCCTTCATTCCCTCACT
>OMLB01016150.1:25415-45221 GCA_900302555.1 Myripristis jacobus | reverse complement strand
CCCCCCCCTTCAAAACACTCCCCTCTGGCAAGAGGCTGAGGTCTACAAAACACAGAGCGTCACGCCACAAGAACAGCCTCCTCCCTGCAGCAGGAGGCCTTTCAAACAGGCCCCCCAGACACCCCCAGACACTGACACCCCCTTTGACCCTTTGTCCAAACCATGACATCACACACACACACACACGCACACATACTCACACACACAAACACAAACTGGGATATCTATCTGCCTTACTGTGCCCTCTGTACATGGACTCTTTGCATAAAGCCTGCACTGCCTGTTTTATTTAAAATTATTATTTCATATTTTTTAGACAGAGTTGAGACTTGAGAAATAGAGAGCCACTTGCAATATTTCCACTGTTTCACCATTATTGCAACTTATTTTTTATATAAATATATACACACTTCATTGCTCTTTTTAACTTTTGTCTTTACTATTCACTGTCAACCTTCCCCTCTTGTACCAACACACCAAGACAAATTCCTCATATGTTCTTAAACTACTGGGAAATAAACCTGATTCTGATTCTTATTCTGTCAGGACCTGCAATTACTTAATCTGTCAAGTCAGCTGCCGTGTCAAAACATGTTAATCATGAATATGCATCAATGGGATTTTGAAATTATGCTTGGCTTCACATATCAAACCCACTGACATGCTCGGTTATATACTTCCAATCAACAAAACAGAACTACATAAATGTCCAAGGCTTTAAATTCCCAGTGAGTCTCTTCCTCATCTAATTTCTTTGCGTATGACAGCCACTGCTGCCTGAGAGCTTTGGGTGGGCAGATCCACAAGAAATGAGTTTTTCTAGCTGGGAGGATCATTAGTGTCTGTTTGATGGCGCCACCACTCACACATGAACAAAATAATGATACCTCAAAGGCACAGGTGGACCGGGGTATCTTCGTTTAAGGAGGTTGCTTATGGGTAAAAGCACTGAATTGTTTTAGCTTTCGGTTCATTCCAGTCATGACAGTAATGTGCTTGTACAGAGGCGTCGGTGCCTGTATAGGGATGGCAGTGTGGCTAATTGGCACTGCAAAAACTTCAAAAGAATGTTGACATACTGAAGAAGATGCCTGATGCAAAAAGGGATTGTGGTTTTATTAACCAAATAGATAAGTAAATAAATAAATAAATAAACATAAAGATGCACTCTGGGGGAACGACAAATTAGAAAGTCGGAGCATCAATGTAAATCGCTGAAATATATTCACAGTCTTACAGCATCTGTTATGCTCTGAAGCCAGCAAGTCAGAGTGACCTTCCCTGGCCCGGCTTTAACTGCACTAAACCATTTCAGTCAGGACAGCTCACATGCAGGCAATTTACTTATAATATGATGAGCAATGACAATGGGTTTGACTTTGTCAGACTAGATCTGCTTTTACGTTCGCCGCTGCACATATTTGTTTTCATAAATTGTTGCTGCATGTACATCTTTCATAGGGATAAATGCATATAACCCCCCCTAAAACATAAAACAGATCTCAGCAGGTGGAGCTGGGAGGCGGTGGGGTAAAGCGATGCTGTAACACATGACCAGCAGCGGCAGGGCAGCTAGACTAGCAACCTGTCAGAGAAAGCTGACGTGACATTTAAAAGGCTTTGCGTTTAGGGAGTGAGATGATGATTGGTTAACTATGAAAAGCACACAGGTCACAAACCAATCAGCTAATGGTGCTGGAGAGTTTCCCTGACTGGACTAGCTCTTCTCATTAACACAGGTACACACAGAGAAGCAGGTACTATAAAGTGTCGGATAATTGGAGAGTAATATGTTAGTTCAGCACTGTTATATCTGTTGTGTATTCTAAAATAAAGTGCTTAAAACCAACCCTGCTGCCTAAAACTTATGTTCTCGTACAATCAATTATGTTTCAATGTAAACATATTTCATCGCATATTATGCTTGTTTGTAATGTATCACACCTATGTTTGCAATCTGTTAGTGTAAAGTCCATGACATGAGGATGATAGAATAGAATAGAATAGAATAGAATAGAATAGAACAGAATAGAATAGAATAGAATAAAACTTTATTGTCCACAAAGGTGGAAAGTTGTCTTTGGCTCACCAACACAGAAGACAGACAGTACTGAAATACAGAGACACACATCTTTGCATACACACAATAAAAAGGCAGTACAATAACCTGCATCAGAGACAATTAATAAATAATCAAAAACAATAGGGAGGCAGATGGGTCCATCAACACGACTTTCACTTAGGAAACCTGAGTTTGAATGTTGTGTTACATACGCATGTTCATTTTAGCCAAAGCTTACTAACCTTAACCATAACATTGTCCTACCCTTAATCTTAACCTTGACCTTGCTGGCTTAAGGTAACAAAACTATCTAAAATATATGTTGATTAGAAACATAATCGTGATATGTAAGATAACAAATAATCTACCACAAAATACATTTGTGGTTAAAAATGGCTTGTTGTCATCAACAGCAGCAGAATGTTGTAATGGAATGTAATGCTTTGTAAAACAACTGGGAAACACCGCTTGACCCGCACACATGAAGGGATGAAAACAGAACGTAACAGATCACTGGTGCTCTTTGTTACATGAAAGAAACCGTTTATATTCTGGAATGTTAGAAATCACGTTTGCTCTTTGTTACATGAAACAAAGTTTATATTCTAGAATGTTAGAAATCACTTACTCACTGTTAGAAATTACTTACTCACTTACTGGAAACATGAAATGTTCACTGAGGTTGCTTTCAGTTCAAATCCAGCTCTTGGCCAACTAGTAAAAAACTGTAATAAATATCATAGGGTAAAACAATGTGTTAAAGTAATTCATTCAGATCTTAGAGGTCCCTTGCCACTTAGATCAGGACAGCGAGGCGTTTTCACAATTACATAGCCTGGCTTTCATTTATATTAAGGCAGGTGGTGCAATAAAGTCAGTATACGTCATTGGGTCTGTCTTTCCAACACTGAACTCATATCTGCTTTGGAAAGACTCTCTTTATCCTCAGGGAAATTCCCTCAATTATGTGTCATCATTGTTTACATAAATCCAAAGCTGAAGCAGTGACTAGTGCACAATTGTCACAACTGTCACTGCAATTCAAATATAACAATCTAGTTCCCTTGATGGTTTGGACATTACAGCATAAATGGTGATGTTAGTCACTGTACTTTGAGTATCTGACAAGCTGCCATTCAAAACAGTGTCACACAGTTTTGTGAAACGATCGTGAAGAAACACTGAGCACAAGTTGAGCATTTGTGCCTGCTCTATCTACAGTTACAATCACAACTCACATTTGGCGGAAACCTCTCTCCAAAGCGACATACATATCTAATCCTTTATATGGATATTGTGCTAGTTTCAAGAAATTTCATGAGACAAGGTTGTTTTCCTCCGTATGTCACCTGCCCTACATACCACAATAGGACCCTGGACCTCTGTTAAAGGGGCTTGTAAATTGGTGGCTAGCATCCTGGTGGGATTATTGGACCACAACACCGTACACCTGCTCCCCATCTATAGAAGTGTGATTAAAAAAGGAGTGTGTGGTGTGTCAGGTCAAGGTCTGGACCAATGTCAGTTCCACAGAGATGCAGCTGACAGTGCTTATTAACTTACATAATGTGTTGTTACTTATCTTTCTGACACTAATTAGGTATGAGCCCAATTTAAGAGCATAGATTTTGGTTCAGGGTGCAGGTTTAGGCGCCCCATGTGTGGTGCCAACAATCCAGAATGTCCTTTCGTTCATCTGTCATCGGCTTCAAAAAACAATGGTGGGTTGGTTGGTGGGGCTTTGAACACTTACTCTACTCTACTACTAAAAGTTCCTAGCATGCATGTTTGTGCATTTGTGCATCGGCATGAAATTCCACGTGATTGAGCACGGGGCAGACGGGATACTGCCTACGATCTGTTGGACTGATCGCTTTAGCCCCCAGCCTTTCTGTGCTTTGGTCACCTCCACGCAGGAAAGTAGAGCCAATCAGTGCCTGTTGTGTAAAGTCTGGTACCATGAACTGGGGAAAGACAGCTCCTGGCTTCCAAAATGCTGTTGTTTCATGATTTCCCACCAGCTCCCAGGACCGGGGTTTAATAGGAGCTTTTCAGTTGAGACAGTAATCATGCTGTTTCAGTGAGGGTTTGTTTGACTTGGCCTTACAGCATCCAAGTAGCTATAGTAACTAGCTAGCCTAAGTACAAATAAACAAAGACATATCCAAATATTGAACTGTGATATGGTTGCGACCAATCCTGCTTTGAACAAGCTGTAAAATCAGTCATTCATAACTGAATACATTGCTATACAGTAATACATGCATACTAAACAATAAACTACATAAAATTACAACTGCCTCTTTACTGTTCAGTTAGACACTTGAGTAGTTCAGCAAAAAGCTGTTTTTCTGACGTGAGCATGATGGGACTAATATGAAGGAAGCTATAAAGGTGGTAAGGTCAAAAATAGGAAAAAATATCCATGTATCTGTGCACATATATGAAAAGAAAATGGAGGTTCAGCTGAGCAGCAACAATCTGGGTAGGAACAGAGGAAATAGAGCCATGAAATCATCACATGGCAACATGATAAGCCTGGACCCCTTTAACTGATAGACACAACGGCCAGTGTTAATGAGACCTGTATGAAGACAGCTAGCCTTGAAATCCTGAAATAGTCCCCAATGTGCAATAAGTCACTATTCCAACACAAAAGCTTTGAAGAGACCATTTCTGGGAAATATCTGTTGAAAGGCATGTATGACTTGTGCTAAGCCACTCGACTGCATTTTTTTAAAACTTCATTTTTATATAATCCTTCAGATGTTGAGGGTGGTTTGCATAATAAGAAATATCACTGTTGCCCTCTAGTTTTAACTTCTTTAGAGATGAAAGCATTTAAGAAGCAAATGCAGATATAAAATTTATACCCTGATGCAATTTGATAACGCTTTGATCCACTGCAGTTTGCACATGGAGCAAGGTGGTGGTGAAACACTTTGCTTCTTTTACCACTGGCTGTTGTATGAGGATCTAGTGGGACCAAAGACACATGTGAGGCCAGCACCACATGGCTGAAGCTCCTGTCATCTGAATACTGTGGGCTGAACTGCAGATTTTTTACTTAGAGGTCTGCGTTGAGGATTATGGTACACTTTTAAAGCAGCCCTTCTCATCAACTGGCTCCCTCCAGGGTTTTGTTCTGTCTCTACTCTTGTACATTTCATATTCTGACTATTGCAGCTCGCAGATAGACATTTTTTCAAGTTTGCGGGTCACTTTGTTGAGTCTTTTGCCACAGGGGGACGTGCCTGGCTTGGCAGCTTTAGATTAAACAATCAACACATATTGCTTTGTCTGTTTGGTCGAAATATAACCAGAAAAGTTGCTGTTATGCGCAAGTGAGCTAAAATCTTTGAGAGGCGTGTGGAGAAGGACAGTGTTGTATAATTATTGTTATTCTTTGGTGAGGACGTTCATTCAAGCCTCTGTGCTTTTAGATAGCGGACCTTATGATCTCTTCTGTGTGAGTTTTCCACATTAACATGAGTAGATGAGAGAGAAACAAGAAAAAAGAGAGAGCAATACAGAGAGAGAGAGAGAAAGATAGACGTGGAGAGGTGTGAAAACAGGCAAGCCATCTGGCCAAGGATGAGTGATATGTGATTGGGTCACAAGAGAAGTGATGGCAGAGTATTTGTTGCAATTTATGATTCATCTATGACTTCTACAACAGCACTGCAAACAACTTATTTAACAGCCAAACAGCTCTGTACAGATAAGCAGGGGAATAGAAACAAACAATGTGAATATTTAATGATGAAAAAGAGGAGAGACACGCACACATCCCTGTATGGTTTTTGGCAGGTGCTGCAGTGTTGCTGCTGAAAATGGATTAAAAAGGGAGAATGCTGCACGCTGCTTCAGATGCTCATACATTTATTCAGCTATTAAACATTTCAACCCTAAGTCTTTATCTTGTATCTGGCACAGGAAGATGTCTTAATTTTTTATACAGTATCTTAATTTTTTATGATCATTTATAGTGTAATCAGCAAAGACCAATTCACTTCTTGACAAAGAAATTAATTCTATTGATTTAAAACATTAAAAAATGATTACCACCACCCAATTCCAGAAAATACATATATATATAATCTATTGTAATGAAGATTGGGGAAAGGTCTATGAATTAGACTCTGTAAGTCCATCTGTCCATTTTCATTTTTTGCAAAACTTGGGGGAATGATGGATTTTGACAGTGGGATCCAGCATTTTGAATATAAAGCTGATTGCTCCACCACAGCAACACCATCAGGCCAATGGGGCCCCAAGCTTCATGCTTGATATCTCACACACAGTTCTGGGTCAAATTTGATGAACCCTTGGGGAATCATTTCTGTTTACACTGATATCCACTATCCACAAAATTGAACTACTGGCCCACCACAGCGCCACCAGCAGGCCATAAAGTCCCCGAGCTTCAAGTAACTATGGCACATTCAGATATGGCACATTATAAATACAAAAATAAATAAATAAATAAATAAATGAACAAGGAAAAAAATGTGGTAACCAGGACAACTTGCACTTGCATAACGTGGGGGGGCATTGTGGTCACTGTTGCTGACTTGTTATACTGTGCAATGTTCTCCAGGCTCCCTGTGCCACCCTGCCGTCCACATAGACACCTCTGGGTCCAGTGGTGTTTACGCTGGATAAGTATAGTATAGTAAAAATTGGACATGCAGTGCACATCCTGAACTGAGTGAGCATGATGCTTCCCGTGAACCAGAGTGAGAAATGCTGAAATAAGCTCTCACACACTTGGATACAGGTGTGAATCGAACAGGGAGGCAATCGTAATCTTGAGAGCAACACTTTTACCCAAAACAACAAGACATCTCTGATTCTACTGGGTGCTGCTTTTTTGCTAAATTGGTGGCACAAACATGACACAAGTATTTTTGACATTTATCCAATATTGTATCACACCTGGAGGGCAACCGAGACAACTTGCAAACCTACAACCTGGCACCACTCTTGAAATATATGACCCTAAGAGGATTAGCAAAAAGAAAAAAAAAAAAAGACATACAACATATTTTGGAAATATGTTATATGCACACATTATCAACAAGGATTGTGGACCACTGTATTACAGCCTTACCAACACACCCTTGATTAGCTTGATAATGACCTAAAAGACTCCCTGCTGAAAAAATATTGCTTTGGCTGTGTTACATCTCATTTCATTTTACTGCCCCATTTACAAGCTAGTGCCTCTTTACAGGGCACCTGTGATTTCATGAGGTGATGTTAAGACAGGAGAGGAGAGGAGAGGAGAGGAGAGGAGAGGAGAGGAGAGGAGAGGTGAGATATCACCTATCATGTTCCATATATGGAGGACATGCTTACTCTGAGGGTCCTTTAAAAATGTAGAGTTAGCTTAACACACATTATATACACTTAGGTCATCATTCAGAAACTCTAAAATAAAGGAATTGATAATATTGTCAGGTATCATCGTTTTGTGAATGAAGGTTTTAAGCTTCACAAGACAAGATCTGGTCTGCGACTGAAGCCATATCAATATGCTCTGGAACTAAGAACTGTAACTTACGGTTGGAAAGGATGCAACAGTAGTGGAAATAAATAAGGAAGGAAGGAGGGAATCAACTCATCCAAGTACCAGTCTTATAATAATATATATTTTGTTACTAGTGACTTGGGTGTGATAGCATTAGTTTTGGCCAGATGGATCAAAGAGCTAAACCAGATTTATGACAGGCAATGATTATGTTGATGGCATTTACAGACTCCCTACCATAATTAACCACTATCAGACTAGAAGGAGGAAGCAGTCACTAAATACCCCAGTAAATGTTGAGACTATTCTGAAATCATGCCTCATTTAGTCAATGGACACAAATCAGAGGTATTTGATACAGAAGAAGGCTGCAGACAGGGCAGCGAATTAGCAGCCCTACTGTTCAGCATCAGTACTGGACCTCCAGCTTAGCCCATCAGACATGATAGGGCTATTCAAGCCTAAGCGTGTGAAATGTGAAGCGTGAGGAAGACTGCAAGTTGTCATTATATGCAGATGATGTACTTATCTCATTAGACGACCTTGCATTACCATCTTGACACCTAAAAAGTGTTTTATTACTCAGCTGGGGTATTATTCCATACTATGGACTTTAGGGTACGGATACCTTCATATCAAAATCAAAAGTTTGGTTTTGGTGCCTTGAGAAAACTTTACCATGTGGTAAATTACAAGTACCCTGTAATCTAGTGCAGAAATTGTACAGTACAGCTGAATACTAAAAATGGTCAAATGCTCATAGACATTCCCCCACATTACAAAGCATGCAAACAACATAAATATATATGTTTGTTTTAATTAGGTTGTTTTTTCCCATTTCAAATGCTCCCTTTTGACATCACAAAACCTGCATTCAGTATTTAACTGGCTACTTTCTCAATTAATTTGGTTGGGAAAACTGCCAAATTATACATTACCAGTCTCTGAATCAGAGGTGGGCTGGGATCACCAAATCTAATTGCACAGAAACATGGCAGCTTAACAATGAGAAAAGTCTCTGCCAGCAGCCTCTATCATTGATGATATACTGTACATAGTTGCCTCTGTAAAAGACATAAAAATGTGAGTTTTAAGATTAAATTTAACTTGAGCTTAGGGAAAAGACTGCCATGTCCAAAGTTGAAACCCCCTATGCAAATGTCTTTTGTTCATTGGTCAGTTGCTGATTGCTCTGGTAAATGCTAGTTAACTGCTAGCAAAATCTGTTTCAGGGGATTAATCAACAGTCATCCATCACACCAGTTTGTGATGATATTTGAATGCCTTGGTCAATCGAGCTCTGTTGCGTTCTGACTTCATGACGAATTACAAAATTGATCTATCGTTTAATCAATGAGCAGTTAACATGCCACACCTGAATCCATAAATGACAAAGCATTGAAAATGGGTAGAGTGATTTATTTCTATACAATATCAGTCTTATATATTGATTGATGTGTAACAGCCCTTTGTATTTGAGCCAAAAAGTTGATTTCAGACACCACACGTGATCATGATCCCACTTAGTGCTGAGGAATGGTTGTCACAGCTCAAGGTGGTAAATAATGTAATGATACATATGTTCCCAAGCAGAAGCGTGGCCATCTGATGCTAATATCAGCAGAGAGGGGTGTTACGCAACATTACCATGGTCTGTTAACAACGGCTCTACAAGGACAATGAGGGAGGTGGGCTGAACCATCATGCCGCTTGACAGCAGTGGATAGAAATGTCTCCTCATTGTCCCTGACAACAACAAATCATACATAGCAAACCCACATTTTGCAGTGTTCGGTTCCAACAGTATTCTCAGTTGAAACACCAATAATGTAATAACTTGCCAAATAATGTAATAAAATCCCTGACTGATTGTAATAGCATTGTAACTGATAATGGAATACCTTATTACATGATTGGAAATGTATTAAAATTTTCAGGTCAATCACTTTTCAGAAATTAATGACATAATAATTTTGACTGATAATGTAATACTGAATGCATGCTCCTTTCCTACATGACCCTTGGTGTGCAAGGGTATGATGTAAATGTCCACTAACACAAACATGCTAATGAGAGACGGAGGAAGCAGTGAACTGAATCAAGAGAGTTGTTTCCTTATGTCATTACCATTACAGATAAATTGCCGCTGTCATAAACATCAGTTTAATAGTCAATTATAAAGCTCTACAATGGCTGGCATAATGAAAGTGCAAGCCAAAATATTGTGCTATCATAAAAATTATGTTGTACAACACAGTAAATGCAGTTAAATATGCATTATATGGTTATACTATATGAGAGATGGCCAAGTGGTCTAATTATTTTTCAAATGGCAGGCTATTTGAGATTTGGTAAGAAACAAAGATGGTTATGGTGCAGGGTTGCCAAACATTTTTATCCCATATATTTTCCTACATATTGAGACTCTAGTTATCAAAAGTCAAACCACTGTAGGACAGAAACTTTTCTAAAATCTGGCTTTTTTATTCAGTGCACTGTGAGGAAAGCGTGGAGGGCTGTCATCACGGGGCTTTGATGTCAATCGAACTGTGCACATGCGGGTCAAGTGCAGGTTAACCTGTCACCGTCTTTGCTGCCTGTGCTATGCCTAACAGGGAAAACTATGTTTCCCACAAAGTCACAAACTATGCAGATTAAGGTGGAATATGATGGAAACGTGTGGCTCAAAAAGAGATGTGCCGATCTCTGCATGCATTCCTACTGACACCCAGACAGACAAGACAACAGCAGCCGAAATAACCAGCATTTACCACACTGTGTTCTGTTTAATGTAAGGATGAACAAGGTGTATGTGAACACTTTTAATGCATAGGAAAGGTCCTTGATCTAAATGTATTACTTTCCTTTTTGGGAGGTACTACCCTGGGGAAAAAAAACAATACCAACTAAGTCATTTTATTATAAGACTGAGCCCAGCATGGGTTTATTAACACACTGAGGAACATCCCCTTATCTGCCTGTTTTGTTTTGTCTTATATTTCTTTTGCTCTGTTTGTGTGAATATAACCTCTCTAGCCACTTATGCCATGGCTCCTTATCCTCAGTATTATATAAGATGCTCAAATTTAATGGACAATGCTGTAATGACTGCTCTGAGGTGAGGAATAGCTGGATGTTGAAGAGCATATTGTCATTCTATTTCTTAATGTAACATTATGGCTGTGAAAAAATATATCACTTTAAGTGTCTTACTATGAACTTTGGGTATATGGAAATGGGATTTTTAAGGTGATTTTTAAGTTGTGTGGACATACTGCTGCATTTTTTTTGTTGTATTCTTGTTCATGTCGCTGTGTGAGAGTGAGTGGGAAGAGGCAAGTTGACTGCATGGGCACCCAACCCCCCCGCCATCACCACCACCACCACCTCCCCCTTCGAGCACTTGTGCGGCCCGCCAACAGGCAGAGCGGAGCTGGTATCAGCCTGCTACAATGTGGGCAACATAGTGTTCCGCATCAGCAGCGTTCACCCTCACACAGTACAGAGCGTTCAGCTGGAGTACACACTGAAGAGCTGGCTCGATGGCTAGATGGCACTGAGAATACAAGACAGCCAGTATCAGGCACACAAACATCACACGTACACAGACACACACATGCACACACACCATCACCACCTGCTCTCAGGTGTCAGGCCACTGCCTCTGTCTGTCACTGAAGCATGCACAGAGGGAGGAATCAATAGCCTCAGCGAAAAAGGAAGCTATAATACGGTTCTCTCCAGCTTATTAAAGCAAGTAAAAAGTAAAACAAGTGATAAACTCAATAAATGAGAGCGTAAGAAAGCACCACATGAAGTATCTAGGTCAGTTGAGGCTTTAACAGTATGAAGGGCACATGAAACCTTTTTGAAACGCAATCACTTTTCTGGGAATGCCCAATCATTAATTATAATGATTGTGACAGAAACAGAAGTATGGATCAAATACAATATAGTAAAATATATATATATTGTACAAAACAGACTTTTCAAATTGCAAGTGGTCTGCACAACAATCACGGTAACAAGGCTATGAGGTTCATGAGCATTGAGCATTCATTCTTAGCAAATTTTTATTTGTCAATATGCTTGTGTTGACATAGTACCTGACTGGTATGGGTAAGAACTTTGTACTTTAAAGCATTTTTATGCACACAGGTGTGTGTGAAGTCAGGTTTTTCCAAGTTAAAATGCTAATCTATGCAGCAAGGTGCTCCACAATCGCTTTAGATTATAGACTGTTTAGACGCAACATGTTGTGAGTATGGCTCCCTTTATGTAATGCTCTTGAGTTTTTGTATTCACAGTAATGTGTCTGCATACACAGACGAGAGACACAGATGCCACCATGACTACATAACGTCCAACTTACCATACGCCATTATGGTGAGTCATAATAATGGACTGCAAGAACTAGAAAACCAGTGCACTGAACGTGTGGTGGGTAGATTTTATGGAAACGGGAAATGTAACTCAATACATAAATAAATAAATAAATAAGGATACCTTTCCTGAATTCAGACAAGATGTCATCATGTGAAAACTTCCTACAGCAGCTTAAAGTTACTTCTCAAAAAATTTAAAAAAAGTACTCTTACTACTTTTGCTCTGTTCTAGAGAACTTGCAGGTCGGAAAAAAAAAAAAAAAAAAACGAGCTCCAAGGTGTTAAAAGTGAATTGAACAGCGTCAGTATCAGAAATTTGGCAATTTGGGTGTCATTTAAGAGCTCTGATTTATCGGACTTGACGTCAGTGATGACTTCAAGCTTGGCGACCCTCATCGTTAATGGTAGTGGTAACGTTTATATTTGTATCTCATTATGGCAATATGTGGACTTTAACAGCTAGTTTACAGTCTCTCAGGTTTTTTACTAGCCCCGTTGAAGCTAACGCAGTGCACTCACAGCGGCGCTTTTTAATGTCATCGATCGTCTCCAGCAAACTTCCTTCAGGCATCACAACCTGCAGCCTGAAGGCAATGATGTCACACGTCGGAAATCTTCAAGTCGGGTTGTAATTTGCAGCATTTGTACAAAGTTACATATTACCACCAATGCTGTAGGTTCAGTATGTGTGTGTGTGTGTGTGTGCAAATATGGACATATGTGTGCGCCCTGGAGGTACCAATATCTCGACGGAGAAAACAAAGGGGAGGGAAAGGAGTGAGTAACATAAGAACAAACACACTCACACACACACACACACACTCACACGCAGAGCAGGCCTGACCCCAACTCGTATCAAGCACACCTGTAGACCTTGAAGAGGGCAAGACGGTAAAACCAGACGGCAGCATTTTGGCAGATGTTCAAAGAGAGCATTTATTCATGCTGTCGGGCACAGACACAAGCTAAAGTGACCCTACCTCTCTACTCTCCGCAAATACTTTGAAGCCTCCTATTGTGTTAGCCTCATTGCCTGAGAGGCACATGAAAGGAAATCAGAACTTTGAAGTCGACACAAGCACCGACTCTCGCCCCGGCCACTTACAGGCGGCATTTGTGAATCAAACATACAGATAAATAAATAAAAACAACTGCCCTGGCTTTGTTTCCCCGGAGATGACAGCTGGATTGTCTTTGTCAGAGAGTTAACCTGGGGGTGTTAGATTGCAGTTGCCATAGCGTTTGCACGGGCTGTAAAAGGCCGTGTGAAGCTTTGGTCAATAACAGGAGTGGCTGGCTATCTCAGGCCATAAGGCAAGTCAGGCTGACTGGGAAACCACAGCCATTTAATCTTTAATCTTGCACACACTAAGGAAAATGATAGACCAGAGACAAATATAATATATCCTGAGTAGTCTACTAATTCTCAGTTTCAGACACAACAGTTATGTAAAGAGGTATTTTTGGAGGAACACAAATGTGGAGACAACAGCAATTTCTAACATTTTGCAATGCAAATCGGTGGATAAGACCCTTTTTAACCTCGCATAGTCATAGACATCCATTTATTTTCTCTGGGAAAAAAAACAACAAAAACAACACCAAAACAAGATCCCACATAACCATTTCAAAGTTTCTTACTACTGTTTTTTTTTTGTGCCTTTTCCTCCCTCCTACTCTGAAACTAGACAGCTACCTGTCCCTTAGCTACCTTGCAAAAGTAAGAGCAAGAATAAGTTCAGATTGGAAGCGAGCTGATGGGAAAGAAAGTTTGAAATATTTATTATAGTTTCTGTTTTGAGATTTTGGACAGAGAGCATTTACAAGTAACACTATGGGCTCTAATTTAAAGTGCACAGTCTGAAGAGTGTGGCGCAAGTGCATTTAGGGTGTGTTTAAGTCCATTCTTGCTATTTTAACAGTGGAAAAAAAAGATTGTTGTGCGAGGTGCATGGTTCAAAAGGGTTGTGCTTTGTCTCTTAATTAATCATGGGTGTTTTTTTGTTTTTTTTTAGTGTAACATGCAAGAAAACAATCAGTGTTATCTCCTATTCCCTGTTAAAGCCAAGTGTGCTTGCACCTTGGTTCGATTGCTATTTTAATGGTGGATGTTCCAGATAAGAAGGAGTGTTTCTCTGCAAAAAGGAAATGGATCTGCTCGTGCATGAAGTGAAAGCGTATGAGCAGATCATCTTCAGCAATCGCAGAGTCCAAAAAGCTCCCTGTGGTGAAGCGGAACAAGCAAGAGGACCAGCACCTGCCTATGTAGGTGGGCATTACTGTCTTATAAGGACCTTAAAATAACGGTCAAAACTGCACCACTGACTTCAGACCTGCTTTTTGTTGGTCAATCACGCCATCGTTTTCAACCGCACCGACAATGTGCCTTACCACACCTCGTTTTAAGACCGACACACCCATGGGTGCACACACACCGAGTGCATTTCCTATTTGCACAGCATGGGCGTTGGATGGGAAGATGATAACTTCACAGGTTGGAAACTCGCAGAGACACTTGCGTTCAGCCGGGAACTTGATGCAATACACGCTGCAGTCTTGGATCACAGAATAACCGCTTAATTCAGAAATGTAAGATACCACTTTTGTTTCATGTCGCATTTCCATTCTTTCAAATATTACTTTTACAGGTTTTCATTTTTCTTTTTTTACTCTCTTAGCTGGTGTGAAAGGAAACCTGGGTGAGCCTGTTGGTCATAGTTCAAACAAGGTGAACTCATTTTTTGTTGCCTTATTTTTTCCCTTCTTGGATTATTCTTTTTCATTTTCACTCAGGGGATAAAAATATATATATATATATTCAGCTTCTAGGAACACTTTCCTTCATATTTCAAAAACGCTATCCAAAAACTGGTGTGATAGCTCAAGAGCCCGGCACATCTTCCTCCGCGTCTCGAGCACGGTCGTGTTCAGCGTGTGATTGGCTGTGTCTGGCTCCTCATCAGGTCTCAGTGTTTCTGTGCTGGCCGGCTCGGCATTCTATTGATTGGGCCTTTGGCAACCAGGGCAGATTTATTCTCTTATTAGGAGCTCCTAATGCCTGATCAGGACAGATTAAAGGTCTGCCACTGCCTCCAGCTACACTATCATTTAGACCCTTTCATTAGGATTGGAGGGCTGCATCGACATAATTAGCACAAGGTTGAAGCATTGGGTTTGGAGAGCAGGATGGCATTGCAGGGAATGACTCTGAGTAAACTGGAGAAAGGATAAGATACACTATTAACTTATGTAACATGACATGACTGATAGTGTACAACCGACTGTTTTAATTGCAAACACATGGCCTGATTATTGATTTCCCCCTTTTTTTTGTCTCCACAGCACAGCCCAAATTGCATGTTTTCATTGCGTAGCCCTAATTACACATCTGATCAATGGGATCAATGAAATTTCTAACCAGTCACTCTTGATTAATTATCCCGCATTGAGATTTATTTTCTCCAGATCAGCATGCGCGATCCATCATTCTCTTTGCAAAGGGAGTCCAGAACATCCAGCACGGTTTCTGTTTCTGCTCTGTGGTTCTCTCCTCTCTCCTTTCTCATACTCTTTCTGTCTCCCAGCCCAAAGCTTTCACTATCACTGTAAATGCATTCATTTCAATCATACTTTTCCTCTCATTATTATAGCCAGTCGCTTAACAATCCCTAAAACGCAGATCTAAATATTGTTCAACTCAATAAATGTAGTCTAACCTCAGAGAAAAAGAGGAGGCACGTCTGAATACATGGGGAAAAATGTAATTTGTGCCGAAGCGACAACCGTGCAGTGACCTCCTGCTAAATTAAAATCCCCGTGCTGTCCGCTGATTAGTGGCTGAGCAAGATGACCCTTACGCACCACCAAAAACTTGATTCACTCTCAGGGCCCTGTTTGTTTTGGATTTGATTTAAGCATCCAGCTCATCACTCCATCTCCCCTTTCGGCAAAAAACCTCTGAACAGTGATAATAGTTTGAGTGGACAGAATTCACTTGCATCGGGGGAAACAGACTAAAAGAAATTGGTGATACAGGTGGCTAAAGGAGAGGTGTGTGTGCGTGTGTGTGTGTGTGTTTGAGTGACACGCAGCCATTCTAAAGACACAAGGATATGTGTGGTATTTATTCTGTGGCCCTTGAACAAACCCGTTTTTTGATTGCTTAAAATATTTGTAATCTATGAAATGAAGCTTCTCATAAGGTCAACTAATTTTAAGTCAAAGTGGATAAGAGTGCTGACTAAATTTGCAAAATATAAACTTAAATTTAAGTATTTATTCACAAAGGACTCTGCCAAATACACATATTTATTCACTCCTATCTACCTTCAACTTTCCACTTTTTGCCTTTTTTCCCATTTTCCCGCTGTGCCTTTACGTACCTCCAGCTCTCCCGGCCACTCCCACTTTGCCGTCTTCATCCTGTTCCTCCTTCAATATCCACCTTGATTTATTTGTTTATTGACTTACTGCAATAGCCATTATTTACACCACAAATCCAATCTAGACCCCATATAGCACCAGGGCGGTACAGTATCTCTCTGCTCGTAAATTTAACGAAGCAAAGGCACCATTTATCAGAACCAACTGCACCACAGAGAAATAGGTGTATCTCTAACACAGCATGACTGTGTTTCTGTGGCTCCTGGCTCCCCGGGGCAGTCAAGTGTGATAAAACGAGATTCTGCAAGGAGACGCGCTCCCATAACTTGACTGGAGGGGCTCGGTTGGTGTTAGCAGTGACTATCAAAACCGAACACCGCTTTGATCGAGCTTTCCAACCTTTAGGGCAGGCACCTTGTGGTCTTTGTGGAAGCACCGTTTTCGTGTATTTAGCCTGTATTTTCCCGGCTTTCTTGCGACCAAAAATTCCCTCTTGAATGTCACACAGCAGCTTAAAATATTGCAAAATAAAAGCATAACCTGGTAAAAACTACGTAATGCAGTGGCAGATCTAGAATTTTTCACATGTTTTGGCAGGTTGACTAATGGGGTGGTGGGTAGATCATGTAATCTTAATTCAGATTATCTTAATTATGAGTTTTTCTCATAATTAACTTTAACTGACTTAACTGTGAGTGAAGTTTTGGAAAACAGGACATCAGTGTTTTTCCTTTCTTTACAAAAATGGGAAGAATCGTGAACCAGCATGCCATCAAGCTCGCAATATGGTTACCAATATGCTCGCTCACTTCCAGCGTCACAGTGTGTTCGGCTTCGGGGCTCTCGCGCTACGTCATACGCATCATTCGTCGGACTGGACGAGTTAGCTAATGATGGACAGATGGTTGATTCAATCACCTGCTACGTTGCTGCCGCCCCGAGCTTGAACCCAGCGATGCCCAGATTCTGTTTCGTGAACAACAGAAAACAAATCAGAGCATGGCTGTGTCGGGTAATAAAAAGCTTTCCTTGTAAATTCTGAAGGCTGAAATGCCAGACAGACAGATAGATAGATCAGCAGATTCAGCATGGATGCAGTAAAAAGTGGGAAGACATTTTTATGGGGTCTAGCAATTAAAAAAAAATCACCTTCCTTGAAAATTTCCCAATCAAAGTCAAATTACTTGAATTATTTTAGAATAAACCGCCATAAATACCGCTTCAGGTTGCATGAGGCGATGGTGAAAGACACACGCCTTACTAGCCAACACACCGTTATCATAAAAGCAGCGTGAAAGAGCAGCATGCTCTCTGTCGCTTTGAAGAATGAGACAAAAAGAGGGAAGATAGGAGACAAGCTGTGACATTTCAACTGTCAATCTTCATCTGGCAAAACCTGACGCTTCCCGGTGACGCACAGTCTAGGAGGTGCGCACGAGGGAAGGGGGAAAGGCAAGGATAGCAGGGATGGGAGATAATTGTTATTCTTATCAGGGCTGCTACAGAGAAATCTTATGAGCACAATTTTGTTTCCATGTTTGTACTTGAGCTGAAGGTTTACATGGGCTTTTAGAGATGAAACAAGTTTTCATGACCCCAGGGCCTGTGAAAACATATTCAAAACCCATGAGGATTAACTTAAAAGCCAAAATATGAGGCTTTCATCCAAAAGCCGAAAAATATACAACAACTTACAGACACATTTTGTTCCCCCCTTCCACTTTTACGCTGCTCATGTTCTGGATGCCAAACAATGGTTAGGAGCGCAGAGGTGCCTCTCCCACAAAGCCTCAGTCCTACATAAGTTCAAATCCCAGAGGTAACAGCACATTTCTCCTGACCTGACCACTGCTCCATCTCTGACTTTTCATGACTCCTGTCTGACAGAGGACAATAGGAAGCACATCCCATTACATCACTCCAAAGCCCCAGAGTCTGACAGCTTCCCTGCCAGGCAGTCACTCTTGTCCAGGCCACACTAAGAGCCGCCTCCATACTCTAAAAGCATACCCTGCCTGTGTCCCCCACAGAAAACCTAGCGTGAACCTAAAGCACTAAAAGCATCTATCACATACCTCCGTGTCCAGCTCCTAACAAGTGTTACCAGACTTCCTCTTATTGCTGAGACACTAGCGGCGTGCTGATAGCAACTTTGGTAATGTTTTAAAATGACAAAGCAGACCTTGAACGTACAGCCTCCACAGAACACTGCATAGTTATAACTAAAAATACATGGTGCATCTCTGTCCAGCAACAGAAATGAAAACCACGCCAGAAATAAAAGTGCCAAAGCAACAAGTACTTATGGACATGCTCTCTGTGACACTCCTCGTCTTTTATAGGTTTGTGTTACTCATTGAATGACATACAAATGCTTGTGGGCAGCGGCATTGACTGAAAAAAGGGGTGATCCCGATAAGCTCTCCCGAGGCGCGCACACAGATGCACACAAAAGGAACCACTCTCTCGCTGATGCCTTCCATCTCCAACACACACCCGGCGGGCGAGGGACTCACCCGGTGAGGACGACCACAAAGTCCATTACGTTCCAGCCATTGCGGAGGTAGGAGCCTTTGTGAAACGCAAAGCCCAGGGCGATGATCTTAATGCCGGCCTCAAAACAGAATATTCCAATAAAGTAGGGCTCTGTGTCGTCCTACAGAAAGGGAGAGGGAGAGAGGGAGCGAGAGAGAGGGAGGACGAGGGAGACAAAGGGAGATCTTTTTGTTAGTGGTTAGAGAGTGGTTAATGAAGCATGGAGTGAAATATATATATATATGGGGGGATGAGAAAGAGACAGAGAGAGAGAGAGAGAGGAAGCTGGCTCCTTTCACTTCTTGAGCCAACATGAACAGAACCAGTGGAGGAACGGAGGTCTGTTCCACGGATGAAAGGAGCGCAAATACAGTGAAAAGAAAAATGCACATGCAGAACATCATCTGGAGGGCCACTGGTAAACCCGTCGAACTTCAAAGCCAACTCATTTAAACAATTTACACACATGATTTAATGTCTCGCTACAACTACTGGCACACCACAAGGACATAATAAAATTAAAAAAAACAATGATTGCATTTTACATCAAATCTTGTGTGAAAAATATTCCCCCCTGGACTTCGGGGCTCCACTTTATCCTGTAAAAGTGACCAGCAATTATCAAATAACTTAACAGTGCATTGCCGTTTCATCAAAACCCATTTGCACCGCGGCCGGGTTAACTCTCGCTCTTAAGTAAGTGAGCTGGATCAGGCGCGTATGACATGACACTTTTTCCTTTGCCTCCATTAACATCAGCGAGAGCCCGAGGCGCTGCGCAGGGCACTAACAGGGGGAGATCTCACGCCTACACTAACCTCTCTCCTCTCTCCTCTCTCTCTCTCTCACTCCCTCGCTTGCTCTCTCTTGCTCTCTACATACTACAACCTGACAGTGTCCCCAGCCCC
>OMLB01016150.1:0-11936 GCA_900302555.1 Myripristis jacobus | reverse complement strand
TCACTTGACAGCAAACTAACTGTGAGACCTAGATTATACAAATACAGTGTCACCGAGCTGTCTGTGAGAAATGCATGAAAATAGAAGGAAATATGAGACTTACTCAGATATGAAAGTGCCATTGGGTATGTCTTGCAGTGTCCGGACACCCCATCCCTTCTTGGAGGTCCTGAAGAGCTGAAGCCTGATACTGGAAGACACCGTACAACTTAAGTTCCACCGGTTTGTTTTTTTACTCCTCTGTGTGTGACCATTCCTGGTGTTATATGGGGTGAACACTGGGCTGCGGTCCAATAGTCCCTATGCTCTTTCCTAAGCACTTTTCCTTGACCTTGATGGAAAACGTCAAGAGGTCGAGGAAAGATGTGAAGAGGAATTCATGAGGATTTAGGAAAGGATGGCCATGGGGCTAAGAGAATCCTTACAGCAGACTATGCAGTTACAGAGCAGTGGATGTAACTGGGATGGGTTTGCTGGTTTTGAAAAATCACCACAGAAAGTGCACCTGAGCAGTTTCACACCGTGTTTATATAGCCTGCATGAAACACAGTAAGAATGCACAGGGCAAAGTATCTCAGGCCTGTGTTGCTCTATTTTCCCTCTCCCTCACGTCACCTGAGTACCTTCAAAAATTATTAAAATCACTGCACCAGAGTAAAGACGGTAAAGGAGATGGTGAAAGTATAAAATGTTCTGATCAATTTCAGTCATTAAAAGTACCTACCTATCTGTCTTTCTCTACTTATTAGTGTTGGCATTTTGTAGTTTCATCATTCAGGTGCAATTCAAATACCTCATTCCATTTTGCACCACGCGGTTCTTGCAGGTTCTCCAACAGGAGCAAGCATGGTTACACTCAAAGATGAGAGGAGGCTGCTCTTGGTTGAATTCAGGCAAAAGACGACCTGCCTAAAAAAGAAAAAGAAAAAGAAAAAGAAAAAAAGCACAGGTTGTGATGACTGCACGGTGGATTTATTTATGTCTAAAAGGAGACGACGCTGTGTGCTCTGCCTAGGAACATTTTGTGAAACTAATTTAGACACAGAATCGGATACTGATGATTCCCCCCCGTCCTTGTGGGAAAGACTCCCTTTTGAAATTATGATGTGCTCCAAAACAAAACACCACTGCTACAGGCGGCGGGAACAAAGGAATAAACCTCTTACAGAATCTGACGGGAAAAACCGAGTTTCAGTCTCAACACTGACGGGAGAAGCGATGAGGTCTGCCATACACATTAAGAGACTGCAGTGTACCATTAACAGTATGCAATATCTCATCATCTAAACTAAATCAGGGATCAAGGGGCTGAGCCTCTCTAAGCCAATTACGCAACAGAAAGTAAGCTCCACTCAGAAGGGAGGAAGAAATATAGAAGAATACACATATAGACACATATTTACATGTAATACATATAGAAAAAACATGGTGATTTAAGGAATACACTTTCAGGGCCTCCGTACACCATGGGTTTTTAAAAAATTTGGGATAATTTCACTCTAATTTTAGTTTATTGTAGTTACATAGTTATAGTTTTTATTGTAAAGCCTCACTTTTATTTTTGTTTCAGTTAAATTTTTTTTCCACATCTATTTTTGTTATTTCGTTAGTTTCCATTATGATAATAACCTTGCACAGCGCCTATCAGACAAGTTGAGCTGATATTTAATTAAAGAGCTCAAAGGCGGTCACACAAAAAGAGCAATGGGGAAGAAAGACGTGGCTGCAGACCCTCATCGAGAACAATATTTAAGAAGGATGCCGATGCTCAGAAAAAGACGATTCGTGGACACAGGCTAAAAGATTATATCAGAACAGCCTCTTTAAGAGTTGTACAATTATTTAAAACTTTCACAATAGGTCACAAGGTCACTTTTATTTACTATTCTACACAAAACAGGGATGCAAATCTATCTCTGGTCATATTCTTACCTTGTCATACCAGCAGCGCAGACTGAGCTGTCCACACATGCAGATACTTGTTGAGCAGTCTTCCTTACATACACAGTACTGTGAGCCGAAGATGAGAGGAAAAGAAAAAACGGTCACTTCATTTTCTCCCTCAGCTGCCAGTGTCACAAACAAAAATCCTGTGTGTTCGTTTACTAACTGTAATTGTAAATGTAAACGTTCACCAGCGTGAGTCACCTGTAAGCGTGTGATGTTCCTGTCGACGTTCATTGGACAGGTGAAGCAGCTTTCAGGGATGTATTTGTAGCCGTTGGGACACGGTTCACTGTCCACGCCGTTGACGCAGGGAATGGGGACTCTCTCGTGTCCCCGGGCGATGTCACTGTGAATGGAGCAGGAACCGGTTAGCGGCTACCTCAGTGTTTTTGAAAAAGTAAAACTGAAAAAAAAGCTTCAGTATGCAGTGAAAATAACTGAAATGGTGTGCCATCATGAACCCTAAATCTTAAAGACCCCATGAACTGCTCTCACTTTCTTGATTTTATGTATTTCCTGATGAAGCAGGATGTTGGAGTGGGACAGGGTGCAGGGAAGGATCATTCACAAGTGCAAAACAACAGGATATCAGTTTGGGAAACAATTTTATCTGAAGGGACAGGTTAGTGCTTCTCAAACTTTTCTTAATAATGTGACCACTTTGAAATATTTTTTCAGCCGAGTGCCTTCTGGAAAAAAAAGGGAGAAAAAAGCTTATATAGGTGTAATACGGCGCCACCATTGTCTGAAATAACAACCTAATAACTGATGATATTTTGTTGGCTTGTTTCCAGCTGTATCGCTGCTACATTTCAACCACACATCCATTTTGTTGATTTTTGTCTGGCTTCCTGGTCGGCAGATTTAAACCACAAACACACACATTTGACACCTTCGGGAAACCCAGGGGGGAATACTGAATATAAAATGTGCTTTATCAAACTTGCATTTCATTTTTTTTTTAATAGCATTGGCTAATTGTTTTAGGAATTGTGCATGACTATTTTTTTTTTTAAATCAACATTTAAAAAAGGATGAACATGTTCAAAGATTTGCCAAGGTTTTAATGGATTAAATTTTTAATGTACACCCACTAGTGCAGGATGATGTCACTATTTAATTTTGTTTATAGGAAGTAGAAGTCATGTGACGTCATTACATGGGAACTTTAAATCATGTATAAATTCATTTTTTCATTAGCATCTGCAATGATAGATAAAACATGGTAAATCAACCTGTGAAGGATTTTTTCCTCCCCCTGAGTGGACTTGATGTTCTTTGCCTCCTTGCTCCTCTTGTTCGCCTGCAAGGCTCCCCAGGCCCTGGAGTTGGGGCTGCTGCAGTCCAGAGGACTTTCCCCCTCCCGGTTCTTCAGAAAGATATTTGCTCCTCGAGACAGGAAGAGCCTGAGAGGCGAGAGACCAAATTAAGATTTAAGATTTCCGCTCTTTTCGAGGCAATCCTCATGTTTTATGAGTGTGCATGTTTCCCAAAACCCCACGACTCACGTGACACATTCCATGCGGTTCTCCCGTGCAGCGATGTGCAGAGGAGAGTCTCCGTGGATGTTGACGGCGTGGAGATCAGAATTAGCATCCAGGAGCAGCTCGGCAATCTCCACACTGCCAGAGAACGCTGCCCAGTGAAGGCAGATGTTTTCCTCCTGAATGAAGAAATAACACACAGCAGCAGTTCATGATGAGATACTAGGAGATCACCATTTTTAGAGAAGCTTGATTTTTTTTTTACAATCACTATTATGGAGTATACAAGTACAGATATGTTTGAATGACAGAAATGTTAAACTCCTTGGCCTGCTGACTGTTAGGATATCAAAGCTTACAACATAGGAAGGATTTAAAATAAAATATCAAAGTTTATGTTCTCATACAATTATGAAAACATTTAGTTATACACTGTATCACCCCATAATTGGTTTGCAGTAGTCCATACAAAACTAATCATCCAGGAGTATGTTCTCCAAATGTGTGATTTCATTACAATTCAGTTGGATACAAGAGGAAAATTGTGGCACTATGCTAGAAATGACAGCTAGGGTGTAAAGCTTTGTGGTTAAATTCAGAAAAATTACTTTTAATACATTTCATAATTAGATACAGCTTAAGAGAGACTGGAATGGGTTTGTAGTTAAGGCTTTTACCAGGCTTTAAGTTTGATGGCAGCCAGTTATAGAGGAATAAAGTGGTTTATCCTTCACTACCTGGTCCAAGTTTGGCTGTTGTTGGTTCCTGAGTATAAAATTTGCTGCTGCCTTTCTCAGTAGAATCAGACCACACTCAGTCTTTTCTCTCAAAAGAAAAAACCATAGGCTGGTAAAAACCTTCAGTTCCCATTTTAAGAACTCCATACTTTGAATATTCTATCATTGTGTTGGCTTAAAATAAACAGGAGACCAAAAATCAGTACAGACAGACCCAAACAAATGACATTGAATGTGTCTGATTACTAAACGTCACACTGAAGTGAGGCTGGAAACACGTCTCGACCCCAGAACACCAACCTTGTCTCTGATGCTGATGTCAGCCCCGTTACGGAGAAGCAGCTTCACCTGGTCGAGGTGCTTGTACTCTGTAGCCCAGATGATGGCTGTCCAACCACCGTCATCCTAAAAGATAAATAAATGAGTAAATAAATAAATAAAATAAAAAAGGATGAGTGTTTGAGGTTTGAACACTGACTGAACATAAACTCTGTGATGTTAAAAGTACAGGTAAAGCATGGAGCACTGAAAAAGAAAAATTAAAAAAGCAAAAATTAAAAGGCATGCTCCTGTTATCTTCCAGCAGCCCAAAGATAGTGATGGCTCTGATGAAGAGAGGAGACGCTCGAAACGTCACAACATATTTGGTGCAATAAACCGGAGTAAATTGGAGCCCTGCAGTGTGCGAGCAGTTTGTTTGTTTCATTGTTCGCTTGTTTTTGGCTCCGTACCGGCCTTTGTTTTGGCTGGGATGTGCGTGTACATTTCCAGTTTGCATAAAACTATTTTACACAATATAATCCAGCTTTTCAAAACTGCTGCACTGGGTATGAGGAAAATAAAAGTGTTATTAATAAATATTAGACGTTTGACCCCAAAGTGCAATTGTTTGGTTTCAGAATACTGATAAAGTCTTGAGCTATTCCTTTAAGCTCTTGTCTCTGCAGTCACTGTTTTGACGCAGTTTGTGATTCTATCCATGAAATGACACTGGAAATGGATCGACACGCTGTAAGCATTATTCTGACTTGATACTTATGTTTATCTACTTATTTATTTTTAGCTTTCAGTTACCCCCGGCAGGTGAGTTGATCTTAGACGCTGCGAGGTATTGCAAATAGCTATCCCTCTCAAGTCCTCCGTTAGCCCACAGAAGTGCCTTGCAAGAATTTTAGGACCCCTTAACATTTTGCTGTGCTTGCTTTATGCTTATCGTTTCAAACTGCACCGACCTGGGATTTCTGGGTTTTGTCTGAGTTATATCATTTCGGAAAAAGTATGTGAACATATAAAATTAAAATGACAAAACAGATCAGTATTAAATCCCATCGCTTCACTCACCCCGTTACTGCAGTGTCACATTTAGATTGTGAATGGTATACTGCTCTCATACATCTTAGACTTTAAGCATCTCGGAGTAAGAAATTGGTCGTAAGTGCCCAAAAATGCTCAGAGTTATGTAAATTTGATTCTACTTTTAGGAGAAGTAGTAAAAGCATGTTATCAATATTCCTTCGACATTAAAAGCATTCATATCTCAGCCTAGAAACAGGAGAGCTGCCCTCCTCACTGAGCGTTCATTTAGGATGCTCGATAACTAACTCTAACTAACTCTTGTCCCGCTCTGAGCCGTGACCATTTTTAGTCATGAAAACACTTTTAGCGCTACTCCTATGAGTAATTCTGAAAGGCTCATTAAGTACGGGCCCAGATCCCTTTGGTGTATCTTTACGGGACTCAGTGGGACTTTAGGGTGTATGGTGGCTTCTCCATGAGAATACTTAAACACAGTCTGAAATATATGGTTCATTTACAGATGACATAAGAGCCTCCAGTAGTTCTTGATGTTTGAAAGAGCACGCAAGCCACGCAAATAACTATAAATGCTAATTATAGTGATTTTAAGAAAGGAAAGCATTGTTCCAGCAGGTGTTTACTATGGAGATCAAAGGAGAAAATGGATTGGAAATACTCAAGTAATTCAAATTCTGTATTTTCCCAAACTGTGACAGCAAGGTGATGATTTATACCATCAATAACCTTACTTTCTAAAGTATTTCTGAGTCTATTCCTCATTGTGAAATCCCATTGGTTCTAAATATGATCTAGTGAATTCAACCGGTATCAGTTGTGTTGCCAAGAAAATGAAATTTTAGGGAATAAAGTTTGAGTGGAAAACACTGAAACAAAGGCAAACCATCCTTGTTATAAAATGTTTTGTTCAAGAAGCAATTTAAGAAGTGAAAGAGGTGGATAACTCAGTTTAACTCCGTTTGTTTTTGTTAATTTGGCCCACATTGACACACATACACTGACATACATTTGTTAAAACGGTTTTCTTTGATAGAATGAAGTTCTTTCCCTAATAAACCCATTTTGAAGTAACGTAACAGCACAAAAAAAAAAAAATGTCCCAAAGCTCAAGGAAGTCAGAATACTTTCACAAGGCACTGTAAATAGGAGCTGAAAACCTGACAGAATCGGGTCAAGTCATTTGATCCTCTGGAGAAAAAGTGATTGAGATCAAGTCCCTCGCAGAGATGATGCCGCTCAAGTCGCAGCACATACCGTGGTAATAAAGCAGAGGGGGTGGCTGCGCGGCGACGTCCCTTAGCAAAACGAATTCCCCAGAATGCAATATGATGACTGAAAGAGAGCATGAGCCAGGCTTCCCAAAAATCATGTTCTTTTAATAAGAGACTGGGGAGAAAAGGCACTAACCTGACAGTCTATGTCGACCAATCCTGTGGACAGCAGGTGTTCAACGATCTTGTAATGCCCCGACTTTGCCGCTAGGTGGAGACATGTGAACCCTTCTACATCCTGAGGAGAGGAGAATTGATCAAAATTAGATCTATATGTAAGCATCATCCTTCAAGTTTAACGAGGTGAGTGTGACCAAGTCATCTGTCATTTCTAAAATCCAGATACCCATCTTGTCTTAAATCAATCTTTTGCTTTCATATGCTTTTTATTTACAGAAATAGCACCCAGGTTTTAAAAGACATGACGTCTGACTATTGACTTGAATCCTATGAACTACATCGGCTGCCGAGATGGTAAAGGGGAAAGTGAAATTCTGAATGTACTTGTTGCTGTAGCTGGCTGACAAATAAATAAAAACTGTACCCTGTGTCTGGTGCTGGCTCCTGCTCTCATCAGGTAGCGAACTGTCTCCATGTGGTTGTTTTCACAGGCCTCCATCAGTGGCGTGCGCTGATCCTCGTCACACATACTCAAGTTTGCACCAGCCTGAGGGGCCAGACCACAACATGCAGTTCAGGGAAAGTAAAGTATAACATGTTTCAGCGTACTTTTCCCTCCAAAATATAAAGATTGATCAAGCGTTAGATATATCTAATGAGATCATGTATTCCTGTGGTTTTCAAAGTGGGGTCTGGGGACTGCCAGGTGCACCTGATTACTCAATTTCCGCTCGGGGACCAACAAAGTATTTCTGATTCTGATTTGGGGGGCTTCCAGGAGGTCCTCAGAAAAATAAGGAATGGTTTAATTTCAATGTAATTTGCGAAGCTAGAAATTGCGACAATGCTAAAAAAATTGTATAAGAGATTCTTTTTTTATTTCATCACTTTGAATATATTTGTCAGGGTTCCAGTATGACATCTAAACAATTTATTAACAAATCCGCATGCATAAGTTCATGAGAGTCAACTTGAGGGTCTGGAACATGAAAAAGTTTGAAAAAACAAACAAACAAACAAACAAAAAAACACATGGGATTTACTCGACAGGAGGAACCTGAGCAAGGAGGAAGTTTTGTAGTGTTGCAACTGCATTCACGAGAATGTGTCTTCACATAGGCACGCAGATGTTGCCATGACGACATAAGGTCTGTATGTCATGCACCATGTTATGCAGGACATTACTAACATGATGGGGCATAAAAAGCATGGTTAAACTACCAGAAAAAAGAAGACAGACACAAGAAAAAAAACAAAAAAAACAACAACTTCAATGTAAAAAAGCTCAATTTCTACCATTTTAACTGCTTAGGATAACATTATTTAAAAAGCTACAACAAGGTCTTGATAGCTATATTTATATTCACGGCTATTTTTCAAGCCTTTTCATGTTAACATTCCACTTTAAGACATTCTTTTAAAGATCTGTACACAGAAAGCTCGTTCATCGACAAGAATAAACGTAAGGCCGAACTGAAATATATCACCAGTGAATGAACCTCACCTGTATGAGAACGTGGCAGATCTCTGCATAACCCGCCTCAGCTGCTGCATGGAGTGGGGTGCGTTTATTTTGAGTTTCCATCTTAAAATTGGGGTCTATGCCATCCACTGGAAGAAGAGCATGAGTGATGCAACTTTATATCACTAACAGCCACAATACAAAATAAATAAATAAATAAAAGAGGTACAGACACAAGGAGACTGTGTGAAATACAAGTACATGTAGAAAGTGTCAGTGAGACATTCATGAACACGAAAGGCAGGATAAACGCACCGAGCATGAGCAAGACCTTCTTGAGTTCTCCCTGCCTCGCCGAAAAGTATAGCTGCTTGGGGTGAAAACGTAGTTTTTTGGGCCTGATAAAAACAAAAAACAGAAAAAATTAGGTGCTTCTAAGTTCATCTTAAAAAATAAAAGGTGCATATAATCTGAAAGAAGTCAATATGGTACTCCAGTGTTAAATAAAGCCGAACCAATACTGGATTTTTGTGGCAGCTGTTGATACCGATATTAGGGAGTAAAAAAATGTGGATATATTGGCTGACATATATACATATAAACACACATTTTTTGCAATGAGCCTTCAAATGTGGTTATCAAACACTTGTGACAAATATAGGTAATGGGAGCAGGATATTTTACAGTTTAACAATTAACTTTTTTGTCCAAAATGACAATTAGTGCACTGATGTCGAATAAACTTCACTTGGAATTTAATAATTACAAATAACTAAATGAAAAAACAAAACAAAACACACAAATAGAACAATATCTGTGTATTAAACTTAAGAAAAATGACCAAATACTAATTCCAAATTACCCCAAACAACCTGTTCTGCATTACGTTTTTTAAAAAAAATTAAAAAATAAATAAAAAGGAAGGTTTCATATTGTCACCTATCTGACAACATATAGAGATATGTCTGACAGGCCAAAATCGGCCAATAAAATCGACCGACGTATGTATCAGTGGGGCTCTAGTGTTAAACCTTACTTCTCGCTGTTGAGAGCTACAAGAATGCTCTCTAGAGTTTCCTTAGATGCTCCTGGAGAGGCTGTGGGAGCCATCGTCATTCCCAGCACAGCCTGTGGTGGTCCAGACCTAGATCCCCCACAAGTAGCAGCAGTGTTTAGTCTATGTCCACAACGAAAAGACAGCGAGCTGTCTGCCCTGCCACTAAGTTCAGCACCTACAGCTACACGAGATGAGCTGCAAAGTGAAACAAACAAGAAAATGCCTTTTTACTTAAGCAGCGCACGAAAGATGGTTCTTTCACAGAAACAGTTGAAAATGAGCCTGAGATCAAAAGGGCAAGTAAATTATTTTTCTTGACATGCACATCACACGACCATAATGATATCCATAATAATCTCATACAGACAGAGAGGCAAATCTTCTCCCTCATGACACCAGAGCTGCCAACTCACCTGCCAGTGGTGGTGTCTGCCTTGCCCTCGGGGGCCCCAGGCGTGGCCGGTCCCTGTGTGAGTGTTTGAGGTACAGTGGAAGTGGTGTCGGCCTTAGCTATGGTGACCTCCATGGCCTTGCTGGCCTCCTCTCCACAGTGGGGACAGAAGCTCTGGCCTTTCAGCACCGAGGCACAAGCACGATGGAAGCGGTGAGAGATACTGACATCTGGTTGGCACTCCATAAACGTCCCCTACAGGAAGAAGGAAAAAAGACAAACCCCCCCACAGCAAAATCATAAAAGACTTATAAGCAAAAGCACTGATATTCATGGTCCTCTGCTTTTTTAAAAGATCAACTTTATTTGGCAACTTCTAAATATAAGGTAGCTGAAGGTCACTGATTCCCTCTTGATGCACACATTGATTTTATTTTTTATGCCTTCATGTCTTTTCCCCCCCAAAATCAATTTTTCATTTTAAGCTGTTCATCTCAGCACTGCACCTCGATTCAGTCTACATATTAGGGATGGGCATGAGTAATGTTTTCCCTGACTGACTGATCGCATGAATTACTCCATATTAAGAGAGAGGCTGGTGAAACTTCACTGATCATTAAAGTCTCCAGACACGCCGACAGAAACAATCAGGATCAAATGTTAATTAACGTTCGGTGTTCTTCTGCGCATCCAAAAGGTCACACACACACAGTCCAGGTTCATACAGATAAACTGTTTGGAGTAAAGCAGCCATTCTCCTGATAAATCCAGAGCTCAACCACAGCTGTCTAAAAATATTATTTCGGAGGTTTAATTCTTTTTCCTGAGTAATCAGGGAATCGATTACTCACGCCCATCCCTACCACATATGGCGACCAAAAACTGAAATGTTTTTATTGCATTGGTGTTACTGGTTTGGAAGGTACTTTTGGTTTAAATCATACATCTAATTCTTACAGAATTCCAGGATTACAACCAGACTGTAAAGCATCTGGTAAATGCCCCATTAGAGCTTTGGATTCTGTAATACAAAATGTTTCACTAAACTCTTTGATTTTTTTTAGTTGTACCCATTCTTGCCTCTGCTGCTGCAAGTTGGGTTATGACAGCTACTCTCCTGTCTTCATGCTGTTATTATACCAAGCATGCAGATGTGATTTTTGAGGAGGTAAGTACACCCCTAATTCTGCCATACGAGGGGACATCAGAACATGATGACAGACTCTGTGAACAAGTCTCTCTTTAGTATTTCTATTGTCTTTTAGTCACGCGACTGAAAACATGCTCCACATACAAAAAAAAAAATCTAGGGGAAACACTAAATTTAGCTATTCACTTCAATGACTAATTTACTTGTTTACATTTTATAGTGTTTAAAAAATAGTGAGTTGTAAGAGCGTCAATTAACCAGACAAACCTCCTTACTGTCTCATTATTCAGCCTCGTTATGATAAATCCACTCACTATGCCAAACAGCACAGCAATTAACTTTTATGCAGCTGTCTTAATGAACGAAAGAGATTTTAAAACGCTCAAATATATTTTTATGATGTTGTTGCATTTGATGATGGCTGACTGGAATTGCTTTGATTGTTATTAACGTGATCTATCAACACTGAAACTTGTGTCAAAGCATTTCCTTATCGCCAGACAAGACCAGGAAGTACACAAAAAAAATAAAGAAATAAAAATAAAGAGATATTCTGAGTCAAGCACGGACCTATAACATTTGTGGTGGCAAGTTACTCCAGTTTTATAAGAGGCAATAAGCTGATGGATAAGGGTGCCAAACAAATGCCTAAAATTTGAGATGTAACCGTATACTCACAGCCCTGCAGAAGAAGCCACAGCCCGGGCAGCACTGGTGCTTGATCATGGCGTTCCGGTGGTCTTCACACAGAACCAGCAGCTGAACTGAGTTAGAGGGACGCATCATTTCATGTTTTTGTACAGCAACCTGGCACCGTGTCAGCTGTCCGTAAACGCTCTCCGTGGCCATGCACTTCCTGTCTGCGAGGATGAGAATCTCGCGGCTTTTGGGCGTCTCCATGCGACAGGTGCAGAGTGGCAGCTCCTGCACAGAGTCCTCCACCGCTGCTGTCCCTGATATCCCTGCGTACGAGAGAGGTTCTGTCTTAATAATACAGAATATT
>OMLB01016147.1:3635-14192 GCA_900302555.1 Myripristis jacobus | reverse complement strand
TTTACTTATGTGATGCTCCGCTGTAATGTTGCTTAAGCCAGAGGAAGATTTCTTTGGAAAATCAGTCCTCCTCTGTCCTTCAGGCCTGAGGATTCGTGTGTTCAACTTCTCCCTGAAGCTGCTGACCTGCCTGCTGTACATCATCAGAGTGATGACAGACAACCCGGGACAGGGAGCGGGCACCAGCCACAGCCCGGGACAGTCAGCCGGGTCCAGCGGCAAATGGTTTGTGCACACTGAGAGCAGTGTCCAAGTCTGAAGTCTGATGAAAGACTTTGACAGAAGTTTCTTAGTACGTGTTGTACTGCAAAAAATCTCCATCTTAATGAGTCGTTTAGTCTCATAATTAGTCTTTAAAGCTTCTTTAAAGTTAAAATACCTGCCAGGGGAATGAGATAATCCCACTTGTTTCTTGTGCAGTTGCACTTGTCTCACAATATGTTTTATGTAAAGAAGTATAAATATGTTGAAACAAGGCTGAATAAGGCAGATCAGCTCACACACTTGATTCAAGAGAATTCCGGAAACATGTTGATTAGCATTGGAAACAAGTGGGATTATCTCATTCCCCTGGCAGGTGTTTTAACTTTAAAGAAACTTTAAAGACTGATTATGAGACTACATGACTCGTTAAGATGGAGATTTTTTGAGCTTCTTTTAACAAAGCAAGATTGTAAACACTGAATATGAGAGTGTATGATTTGTTACATTTTTTTGCAGTGTAGGTATTAGGTATTTGGTACATGACATTAATTGAGCCTAACAAAAATAGATTGAATTGAATTGAATTGAATTGAGTTGCAGTCTGTCCATGGGGGTGGGGACTGGGGAGAGTTAAGATTCAGAAGTTTTGAGTCATGACATAGGACAGCAATGGTGACGATGATGATGATGGTGATGATGATGCTGATGCGGGTGATGCTGATGCTGATGACAATGTTGTTGTGAACCAGGGTATTTTTAGTCACTGAATGTTATGTTTACAGTGGCATACTTGGTCATTGCTCCAGCTGTGATTTCTCTGCATTCACTCAGCCATGGTGCACCACCAGAGGAAGAAAATTACGATAAAAAGATATTTTCTCACTTACCGATCCCCTTGAGTACATACCAGAGGTGGAGAGATACAGGTTGCCGGTGGTCTTTTGCAGTAAATAATTTCCAGCAAAACTCTTTGTGAGCTGTGGATTATGGTAGTTATCCATGTCATTCTTTGTGGTAGTGGCTGTTGAGATTTTCAGATGTAATTTGTTTTTAAGACTTTAAGACAGGGAAGCTTGCAACAGATTGTGTAGTGGCTACTAGATACTACCACAGCCACTGAGGGGCTAAATAACTAGATATATCTGTGACAGGCTGTCAGAAAAATCTCAGATCCACATCCAAACATCAATTTTACCCTTTATTTTCTCCTTACAAAAATAAAGGAAAAAGTTTTGTGTTAGTAATAAGTCTATTCATTCCATTACAGTGAAGCAAAGTGATGAGGCAAAGCAAAGTAGTCAACAAAAAATGTACTCTCCCTACTGACCCCCTCTCCCTGCTGCCACACTGCTGAAAAGTGAATAAATTGAAAAGCCACCACTACTGAAAGCAGCCATGTGACGTGCTGACTGCCGTAGGTGACAACATGTACTTTTAATAGGGCATGGCATGTGGCTCCTACAGATTGCACCAGGGATATGTGGGAAAAAAAATATGTTTTGAGTATTTTAGGTCTTCCTCTAAAGGAGCAGACTACATTATCTCTGTGTAATTTAGATTTGCATGCGTGCTATGCAGCATACGCGGCTGATGTGTGCTGTATATCAGGGTTCGAGGGCTCTCCGCGTCTCTCCACACATGCATTCTCGTCTAATCACCATCTTCTCAAACCCCCTCATCACTCTCTCATCCACTTCTTCCTTCGTAGTGTTGACTGCCAGTGGAACGGATCAGCGCAGGACAGCGAGATTAAATGGTGAGTAGAAGGTGTGATGACTCTTAACGGGAGGAAATACTTGAGAAAAGATTAGATAGCCCCAGTGGGAGTGTGTGGAGTGTGTGTTTGTGCCGTTTCGTGGTTCGATCTCTTTCCAAATTTCTTTCACACCTCTTGTTGCTTGACCTGGAATGAAAACGATATGATGAACGATTGGATGAGGTTGATATGATGAATCGTTGCATCCATTAAGACAACATTTTTTATACTATATCTGATTATGACTTATCTTGAGGACTGGGTTTTCCTCTTGCTGATGGTGTTTAAAGCAGTTGTAATTAATTTCTTCTCGGACATCGAGGACATGTACCTCTTAGTTTTTTTACTGCCCCCTGTAGCTGCAGTGTACAGTCCTTGTTGCTCAGTGTTTGAGGCTGAGCGGCCTGTTGTGTGCTCTCTGTGCCAGGGAGCTGATCTTCTGGGTGGACAGGAAAGTTCCAGTTTGGGCCATTCAGGTGAGTGAGAAGATTATAAACCACATCTTACGGTTTCATCCTTACAATGTCATCCAAAACAACTTAAACAAATTTGTGTAAAATGATATTTCATATTTGTTTTACACAGCTAAAAAAAAACAAAACCTTGGGGTCTGATAGACCCAAATGAAACACCAATGGGTGCCAAATGTGTACAGGACATTGTAACCATATCATCATGTTAGTTTTAATGTTTGCCCACTTCCTATTAAATTAGGAAAAGTCATTAAATATGAACCAAATTAATGTTAATCTTGTATTTTCGAGGCATAATTGTCCCCAAGGATAAGACAAAAATCTAAAAATAAAAGTACGTGACAATCTGAATAAATATGAAAGCACTGTGGGTGTTTATCGAAGCACAGACTAAGCAAAGTCATTAGTTCTTCTTGATTTCATCTTTATTATACTATCCAACTTTTTTCCCGTTGCTTTTATTTCCTCAGGTGATTGTGGCCCTCATCAGTTTCCTGGAGGCTATGCTGTTGATGTATCTAAGTTACAAGGTGAGGATGCACACTCGCACACACACACACACACACACACACACACACGTTAGCCTCGGTAATATATTCTGTGCAATTAGTCACATACAGTCTGTGAGCCTGTCAATCTATAAGTGGCAAAATTAGCACAAGTCATTTGTCAAACACACATTAAGGATGTAGATAAGATGGTAATTGCAGGGTTGGGTTGAGTTGAAGGATTAAGTGGTCACAGTCTTGTTGAAAGTGCCAGGCTACATTGGAGAGGTGTATCTGTGGTGACTCACACTCTATTTGTCTGCTAACAGGTAGAACTGTGTGCGTGTGTGTGCGTGCGTGGGTGTGTGTGTGTGTGTGCGTGCGTGTGCGTGTGACTGTGTTTGTGTTAAATTTTAGGGAAACATATGGGAACAGATATTCCAGGTGTCCTTTCTTCTGGAGATGATCAACACAGTTCCCTTTATTATCACGGTAATACTTACAGCATCTCAACATTGCGAAACACTCTCTAGACCTGTATTGTTCTCAGTATATAATCAACTAAGGCAAAACTCAAAAATGTCAGCACTCATTATCTCTTTATCTTCAGTGTATGTAATATTAATATCACCTTTATTTAAACTTGAAAATCATCGAAGACTAAGAAAAATGACATGAAAATGACAGAAGTAATAAAAGATACAAGGTAAAGGAGATCTTTTAAGAAGTATGTCAGTACAGATAATTAAAGTAATTCAAAGATACAAGATACAGTCAACAACAGACAACAGAGGCTGAAGCTTAGCAACTAAAAGCAGATTTTCCGAGCTCAGCACAGACTTGAGGAACTTGGATCGAGTCTGAAACGCTCTAAATGACCAGTTCAGCGTGAATGTGATATAAGATGGCAGCTTCCCAATAAGGGCCTTATAAATAAACAAATACATATGCCTATCCCATCTCTGAGACAGAGAGGACCATCCAGCATTTTCATAAAGGATGTGTAGCCTCCAGAAGCCATAAAAAAAGCATTAAGAGTCAGCCCCAGCAACACAGCCCCAAGAAAGTAAATGAAATATTTTCTTGACAGCCTCTGATTCATTTCATAAATCTTAAGAGTTGAGAGCAGGCTATATCTCGGCACCACAGTAGGTTTTGGGAGTTTGAGTGTCATGATTGCGGTTACTAAGTGTTCAAAAGCGAGACACCAAAGGTAAGTGTTTCTCCCAGGCGTGGGAAGTTTTTTAGTGCACGACTGACGCTGTCGGAGAAAGGAATAATGCTTTGTAGAGCGGTGGGTTGAATTGATCCACTTTCTCCTCAGATCTTCTGGCCCCCGATAAGGAACATTTTCATCCCCGTGTTTCTCAACTGCTGGCTGGCAAAGTGTGCGCTGGAGAACATGATAGTGAGTCAAAAGCACCATTATCCTTGTTTGTTCAGATTTTGTGTACTTTTTGTTATTATATGAGGGAGGGGCTGTTCAAAAGCATAAATGAACAGGTAATCAGAGGGGAGAAACATAGATTTATGTAATGGAATAGAATGAATTTTTAATTTATGCCCAATACAGCACAATGAGGTCACTATTATGATGAAGAAGTAGTTATAGGAGCTCATGTTGCGGTGTCTTGTATGACATTTTTAACAATAAATAATTTATTGGCAGATTCGAGAAAACATTTGATGGACTATATGTTTAAACCATGGGGTGTTGTAGTCTCAAATGCAACCGTGACTTTTTTGTTATTGCGCAGAACGACGTCCACAGAGCCATCCAGAGGACCAACTCAGCCATGTTCAACCAGGTCCTCATTCTCATCTGCACCCTGCTCTGCCTCGTCTTCACGGGGTGAGGCTGCACACACTCACACCGTCACACACTCAAGGATTACTTAGCTGTTTAAAAGTCATGCTGTCGTTATTCAGTGTGGATGAAGATGGATCCGTCCCTACACAAGGGAAAGAGTACAAGAAATGTTCCAGCTCTGGTTCTGCATTTGTTTGTACACTTGTGCTTTACCTAACCTGTCCTGTGCAGCACCTGTGGAATCCAGCACCTGGAGCGAGCGGGGAAAAACCTCTCCCTCTTCAATTCCTTCTACTTCTGTATTGTCACCTTCTCCACCGTCGGCTTTGGAGACGTCACTCCCCGCATTTGGCCGTCCCAGCTGCTGGTAGTCATCATGATCTGTGTGGCTCTGGTGGTGCTGCCTCTCCAGGTAGGAAGATACTGAAAATAATGAGCTGCTGCTCAGTAAATGGAGATATTCTCTGTCCAAAGTGGAGATTTAGGTCACCACTTTTTTTTTTTTGGACTGTCTGGTGTTGAAAACATCTCAACTTATTATCAACTGCATCAGCTGCGTTTCATAATTGAGTCAGTGCTTAACTTAAAATTAACCTGTCTGATGTAAATACTCAACTTTGTATCAATATATTATGAGGAGTCGTTTGTATCAGTTAGGGTTAGGCTCAGATTGATACTAAGTTACAAATTTGTGTGGATTGCTGTGAAAAATGTACAATGCACTACATGTTTTTTTTTTTATGTGTAAGTGACATAATTGTTAGGTAAGCTCTTACAAGCTACTTTTGATAACTTTTGAATGTGAAATACTTGTAATTACACACACTGCACCCCCCGGGATTGGTGGACAGTAATGAGGTAATGAAGTACATTTACTTGAATACTGAATGAATTTTTCAAGTATCTGTACTTTAATTGAGTACTTGTTTTTTTTTTTGGAAACTACTTTTATACCACTACTTTTCAATATAATATACTTTTAACTCCACTCCATTTCTATGAAGGTTGACATTAATTTTAAGCATAGCTTTAATGTCACCTGTTGATTTTTTTCTTTTTCTAAAATGTGATTGTGTGTTCTCCTGTGAGTTTTCCTCACTTCCTTGTGTACTTTATCCACCACTGCTCCCCTGCGGTTTTATTTTTAATAGTATTGAAATAGAATAGACAGCAATAGAAATATAATAGATAACATTTCAGCCTCAATTTGTCTTCATCTGGTCTTCTGAACTTTTGAATGTTGCAGTCGCTTGTTTGGATCTTCTGGTTCACTCAGCTCGTTATGTGTTAGTTTGAGGAGCTGATCTACTTGTGGATGGAGAGACAGAAGTCGGGGGGGAACTACAGCCGCCACCGGGCCCAGACAGAGAAACATGTGGTGCTGTGTGTCAGCGCTCTCAAAATTGATTTGCTCATGGATTTCCTCAATGAATTCTATGCTCATCCAAGGCTGCAGGTACAACTTCCACATACTGCAAACACACTGCGCAAGTACACAGATGCACATTCATGCATTTATATCATATGATAAAACTCCTTCACACACATACTCACAGTAGGAATAACGTGTTTCTCTCCGCATGTTCAGTCCCACTGTTCTCCCATTGCTCACGATTTTCTCCCATTTTTTGATCACATTTCAAAAGCTGCCCATTTATAATATTTGTTAGAAATGGTAGCACAAAAAATTCTTGGCCCTGTACCACAATTCCTCTTTCTGAACTGTCAACAAAATACATTGCACCAAAAATTCTGTCTCCACGGTTACCCTATTGGCCGTTCTCACATCCAGTTACTTCCATCTTCACTGAAAACACCGCAGACTAGACAGCTTCTGTTTTGGCTGGGACTCAGTAAGAGAATCTCATATTCCGACAAATATATATTTTTTTCTGCCAGAAGCCTGCTTCGTTTAGACAAAACAGCGTCATGTTTAAGGTCTTGGTGAGCTACAGAGCAGCAGCATGAGATCCAGATGGGCCTGTAAATTAGCAAAAAAACAACTTTGCTTAGCAGTTGCTGCCACTTGGTACACGTGTAGTATGGGAAGATTTTAATTATTGACAAAAGCACGCATGTATGAGATGGAAACTTTGATACTGATCTGCTACATGGCTCTTTATGCCACAATAGATGTTGACGTGCTTGTTGTGTAATCTGTAAGGATTACTACGTGGTGATCCTGTGCCCCAGTGAAATGGACCTCCAGGTGCGCAGAGTGCTGCAGATCCCTCTCTGGTCACAAAGGGTCATCTACCTGCAGGGGTCTGTTCTCAAAGACCAGGACCTGATGAGAGCCAAGTAAGTGGATGAGCCTGTGACCACCGGGCTCACACAAGGGGAAGCGTTAGTCGTTATGACAGGGAGTGGTCTCAAGTGCAAGATACATCAAAGCTGGAGATAAGGCTCATTGATTTCTGTCCATTTGTCTGGCAAGTGGAGTATCTTGGATGATAATTCAGCCACCAAGGGTCAAATTACAGGTCCAGATTTCAAACTCTGAAAGGCCTTGTCTACTACACCGCCCAATGCAGCAGTTAAATCCATCTGACATGAAACTTTCTGCACAGATTCAGCCATCCTGACAAATTACATTGGTTGGCCTAATGGAGATGCTATGATTAAAGGTTGAACATTTTAACTTGTATGTGATAACTCTAACATCACTGGTCTGATCAGAGGGATAGTACATCTTGTAAGCAACTGGCTGGCTGCCTGCGTCATTTGTGGGGGCGACTTGTTTTAAACTGCATCACGGTGTGTGTCCTGATGGTCCAGGCAAATAAAGATGGTGACTTCCCAACTGTGCAGCGTGCACCCACAGCATCTCTGCAGCTTTCTCACAGCTCAGATTGTCCATAGTGGATGTTAACATTTTGACACTTAGCACTGCGGGATGCATAGAAGTAATAATAATAACAGAATGTACTATTTATATGCAATACACCATGTATATGCTCCCACTAATTTGTTTACCACCCATAGGGTGTCATGACATTTCAAGTGTGTGCTCTTCTTCAGACATGCAATTAGAACAGAGACTCTCCCTTACATACCAATTATCCCTCTACTGCATGGCCTGCCCATATGGCAACTATTACTTTATCTCATTTTGTTACTGAAAGGCAGTAATATAAAATCCATTATTCACTGTTCTGTTTAAATTTTTACTTTAATCGATCTCATCACATGACCAGGAAATCCTGTCTCCTTTTTGCATGGACTGATACTGAGAGAGTCACGATCCAAGAGCTGCCAAATCTGTCTAATTGGTCAATATTTAAATTAACACACACCCAGGACAGCTGGGTGTGTGGCTGGCTGTCTGGTGGTCTGTGGGGGGCTTAGGGTGCTGGGTAAGAACGTCGTAGTTACTCCTGGTGTGTACCCACACTGTTTTTTAGCCAGTGTGGGTACACAGAGCACACACACAGAGCACACAGAGCACCAGAGAAGGCAGTATTTTCCTCTCTCCCGGTGACTGAAAAAGTGTTGTTGGGTAGATGTAGTTGGCAGGAGTTCAACCACTGGGAGAAGGTACTGAGAGTACTGAGAAGTTGGATTTGCTTAGTCTCATTTTCAAGCAAAGGATGTTGTTAGAGAGGAATTAGATTTCAAGGTACTTTCCACTGTTATGCATTGTTGCCGTATAACAATTTACATTTACAACTACCCCTCTGTAAAAAAAAAAAAAAATCAAATTTACCAAATATTTACATTATTCCAACAAATTTGAGTGATGAAAACTCTTTTTTTCATTTTTTTTTAAGTTCATGCATGAGTGGATTAGAGCACATCACCTGCTGGTCACCCCATCTCAGCAGGTTGCAGCCTTTCTCGGAGAACAAGCTTCTCAGAGATATTGTGTAACCTCATTGACTGAGTTCCCCCAGACGACATGATAATTTCATGAAAATCCGTTTTGGCTCAGACTGAACAAATGAATGGGCTTTTTTCTCTGAGGAGAGTTAACTTGCTGTGGGTCAGACTGGTCTCATTTTTTTTCTAATATTATGGATGAGTCATTTCAGTTTTGTGATTAAAACTTTTTGGCAAATCTCGGCACTGATGTGGAGAGGACTTAAACCCCACTGAAGTGTTTGATGGGGCAGGATGGTCCTATCGCTGTCCCTCTGATTCTTTTGATTCCTATTGACACTCAGTAAGGAATGCCTTACCCCAAAATAAGTGTTGCTTTTGTGGAAACCGGGTACATAACTTGATTGTATACATTTGCCTGGGGTGTGTGAGAGCGGAGACGAGTCGAGGAGTGGGTGTGTGCTGAGCTAACATCATTCCTCTGGCACTGGTTCAGAACCTCCCACACACTCTTTTGCGTTCTCCACTCAACTGATTGTTTTTATGCTATGCAAATACAGAGTCCCACACTCCCTGCACATATACAGAGTATTTCAGGGACATCTTTGCCTGTCTGGCAGGTAAAGTGAATGTGTTCACTGAATGTAGTTCTTTTCTCTTCTGACTGGTCAAATGTGATGCCTGTTGATTCCTGATTGGCTGATTGGAATTGATTGCTGTATTAGGATTGGGCTTGTTGTCGTGCTGTTTTTCTGTATTTGTTCACAAGCTTGTCTTTCACCTCTGCAGAATGGACGACGCGGAGGCCTGTTTCATTCTGAGCAGTCGTAATGAAGTGGATCGCATGGCTGCAGTAAGAACAACAAACAACTATCAATTACGACCACTGTAATTTAGCATTAAGCTGCTGTTAATTCAGCTCTTTACTTCATTAATTCAGCAAGTCAATTGTTGCGCTATTATTTTGGTCAATCAGACAGATATATTTAGTAATTAGTAACAGAAGGCTGATGATCTGTGGATTTTTTTTCTGTGCAGGACCACCAGACCATCCTGAGAGCCTGGGCAGTGAAGGACTTTGCTCCCAATTGTCCTCTATATGTCCAGATACTCAAACCGGAAAACAAGTTCCATGTTAAATTTGCAGGTGAGACTTTCAGTGAAATATCACATTTCAATAATAACTCCTGTGAAATTAGTTTTCTGCCTAAAATGCACCTTATCCGAGCTTTGTCACATGTTATAATTTGATTTCAGGACCACGGACAGCTCCACCGATCGGCTCACATTCTCTCCTCTGTCCTTTCAGATCATGTTGTGTGTGAGGAGGAGTTCAAGTACGCCATGCTGGCTCTCAACTGTGTGTGTCCTGCCACCTCCACCTTGGTCACCCTCCTGGTCCACACCTCCCGTGGACAGTCAGTAATCCTTCAACCCCAGGGGCTTCCTCAGCTTCCTTAGTTTTCTTTAGCGGGATCACAGAGTTACAATTCCTTGGTCTCTCTGAATAGACGTTTGTATGCCGGTTCGATTTATAGATAGACTCAACAGAAGTGGCAGAGAGATGTGAATAAGCCCACATAAAGTCCAGGGACTTATTTCAGTGCTGATCACACCAGGAAGGAAAGAGAGTGCATTCGAAAACAACAGCGAGCAGGAGGCACCTAAATGGAAATTTGATTTTTTTTTTGGAGAATGTGTTCTCTCTACAACAGTGTGAAAAGCTCTCCAGTAGAAAATGATTTTTCACAGCATGAAAACAGGTCACTTTTTACTGCTGATGACAATAGCAGAGGGAAACCACATTAAGAGGGAAATCAATGGGCCATTGCACTTAGTCTGTTGCTGAAACTTCCAACTTTGTATAATTTTGCTTGACAAAAGCTAGCTTTAGGATTGCACATAGTTATTATAACCAAAAAGTCGCATAAGTGTTGAATGGTCTGCATTTGTGTGTGTGTGTGTGTGTGTGTGTGTGTGTGTGTGTGTGTGTGCGTATTTGTATGG
>OMLB01016146.1:20593-34072 GCA_900302555.1 Myripristis jacobus | reverse complement strand
AAAAGAAGAAAAAAAAAAAAAAAAAAAAAAAAAAAAAAATCTGGAAAGCTGGAAAAAATGAAGACAACTGAAGGAGGAGGAGAGAAAAAGAGAGTCTGGCCCTGCTGGTCTCTGAGTTGTTCTCCTCTGGCGGTCGAGGCCATTTAGTAGGGTTTTCTCTGCTTAGGGTACGCACACACACACACACAGACAGAAACATTTGGTTTGCACTGACAGCATTGTTTAAATTAAAACATTTAGCAACAAAGAGGTCATATTTTCTTACCTTCATGGATTCTGTTCGCACTGAGGAGAAAATAAATCACAGTTACTCTCTAATATGGGAAGTTTTACTGCAGCAGTGAAATATTACTGCTCATTTTGCTACAGACCCCTGGCTGTCCCAACACCTTATATTGAGAAACACTGGTTTGACACACTGTGTGAACACATTCACTGCATCGTTTTCTTTGTATGAGGACCTTGACGCTCACCTTTGTGCAGGTAGCACAGCAGAGGACAAATGACCGCCAGCAGGGCCGCAATCAAGAGGTAAAACGTCCAGCTGGTTGGCTCTGCCACACAAGGCAGACGAAACACACGTTAGTTATCAGCTAAAGGCCTGTATTGCCACCCTGAGGCAGCAAGGAGAAACTGCAGCTCAATTTATGTGACCAGCAGCAGTTTTGTTTTATACATTCAAAATTAGCCAAAAAAAAATACCACAAAATCATCAAAAAGAGAACTACATTATAATTATTGTAGTATGAATTATATACATTAAATTACAAGACAAAAAGGGAAAAAAGTAAACTAAAAACAAACAGATTGTAAAACAATACAATAAATTTGCAAGAAAAAAAAAGACAAAATGGTAAAATGAAAAAGAAATGTGTGCAGAGTGAAATACAACCCTTCAAAATAAAAGCCTGCCTATGAACTCCTAGATTTTAATGGGTTCATTTGGTGCTTTGATACCAGGTAAAACTGCATTCAGTGCTCAGCTGCTCTGTAAAATGAAAGAGAAACTGAAGCTGCCCTCCCCCTATGATAAGGTTATACACTAGTGATGCAAATTACCCCATCTGCTGCTTGACACATGTGCCAAATACAAGGACATAAGTCACATTTTGGTGAAAAAATAAATGATCAGAAAGCTCTTGTTTAGCCTGTTTGATCAATGAAGTTTCACCTTATGTCATGTTTACTTGGAAGCCTCAACTCACCTTCAACGGTCAGGGTGAAGCTCTTGCGGATGGGCACCAGCAGGGACTGATGGGAGACGGTGCAGGTGTACTGGTGGCCAGACTGGCTGAGCGAAGCCTGGAGGTAGAAGAAAGCAGACAGGGAGTAGGTTCCCTCCTGGTTGTGCTTGTGGCTGGACAGCAGAATGTTATCGACCTTCTTGGGCAGAGGAGCGCCGACTCTCTTGCCCGAAGCCCCCGGCTGCTCCTGGTACCAAACAATCTCCACATCCAGAGGGTAGTAGCCTTCTGCCTCGCAAAGCACCTTCTGAAAAGTGCCGTCTGTGAGCACAAGGCTGGGACCCACGTTGAGGGAGACACGGGGACGCTCTGAGGACGGGACAACAACTCACCAAAATCACTACTACTATTATTATTACAACAACTACCACTAACATTAACAAATATAACCATGAGCAGCCAGCAACTAAACACACAACCACAGATGTAGAAAAAATGAGAGGAGGCTTCAAGTTATTGCTCACGTCAGTCAAGAGAAACTGTAACGTGAAACCTAACAAACAGTCTGAGACCTGGATGTTAGAGCTGGATAATCAATGAAAGTTCAATGCAGCCCCAAGAATCAGGAAAAGGAAGACATGTCTGGTTGAACCCATTGCAAAACAGTATCAGGGGGAGCTTGTTTTGGTCCTCCTAAGACTCATTAAACCACAGATGATTTAATAGCTGTATGTAGCTCTTGCAGAAAGTCATTGAATCGATATCACAGAAGCTCCCCTGCTCCCTTTGCTCTCCCTGATGAACGGGTGAAATTACCTGACTGACAGCCAAGACAAAACATCAACATCAACAAGATTCAGCTCTGAGTCTAACCTTACATGGGTCAACCTCCCCCAGGCCCCTACTCACCTTGGACATGCAGACTCACATCCACACTGCCCAGCAGCGGAGGCACCGACACAGAGCAGATGTACGTCCCCTCGCTGTTCAGCTTCACCAGGGGGAGAGTAAAGGAAGCGTCGCCCCCCACCAGGGCCTTGAGGCCGACCCCGCTCCCTTTGGTCTGCCCAGACCGGCTGGCATGGCTGAACAGCAAGAGTCTCTCTCCACGGGTTTGCCGATGCCAGTCCACCTGGGCATTCGGCCCCCTGTGGTCGATGGCAAACTGGCAGTGGAGCTTTTGCTGAGAATGGAGGGCCGGTAGCACCGATGGAGAAAGGGTCTGGAGGACCATGGCGACTGTTGAAAGCAGATGTGATGTCACAGAAACATACAGATACATTTTAGTATTTAAAACACCTGAACTGGTAACAGTGCAAACACCAGAGTGAAATGGAGCATCATATCAGAAACTGTTCCCAAGACTAATATCTAACACCAAAAGCACCGAGTAACATGTCAGAGAGAAAAGCAGACTATCTTTTTCTGGCACACAGAGCCTTGTATTTCTCAAATTTTATAGCAAATATTTTGTCAAGTGAGCAAGCTACACTGTTCAGTAAGAGTTTCATACCACTTCCACTGGCACTGGAAAAGTACTATCAATATATTCCTACATACAAATACAGACAAGAGTTATACCAGTTACACCAGTATCAGTCTGCCTGTGGGTGGGGTCGATAATACCTTTTATTAAAATCTGAATATCATCCAGTCAGTCTTTTCTACCTCTGATAAGTTACAGTTAGACTGATTATACTACCTCAAGTGATTCTGACCTGCACAAACGTTGTCTATCAGCAGTTTTATTCCACAAACAGCGTCCCTAACAGTTTTCATCAGTCCGACCGTCACACACACCAGTGCTACCTGAGGTGGTGAGCAGGTCTCTGTCCCCAATGGCGGGCCGGCTGCGGTAGTCCTGCTGGTCTGAGGGGCGCTGGGCAGGGGTGTGTCTGAGGAAGGCGGTGACGGTGAAGAGGCCCGCCGTGTGTTTCAGGGTGCAGCTGAACCAGCAGTCGTAGTCCTGGGCCCCGTGGCTGGGCCAACGCAGCTGGATGCCCTCGGTGCTGTACCAGCGCAGCTCACAATCCAGCCTCTCTGCACCCACACCCTGCACATAGTCCCGCATGTCCAGCTTAGATCCTGGAACAGAACAGAACAAAACTGAATAGAAGAGAACACAACAGTATAGAATAGAGTGGAATAGAGTAGAACAGCTCCTGCAGGCCTCACCAGTGATCAGGAAGGTGATGGCATGTGGATTAACTGGAGCGTCTCCCTTCTTTCCAAACTGCAGCATGGCGTCTTTGTGGATGAACTGGGTCTCAGTGTGGTTTTCATGGTTCACAAAGATATGCTCATCAAAGAACTGACAAGGCAGCCATGGCATCTGGTCAACACTGTGCAGCCCTGAGAGAGGGACATAGAGAAACAGGTAGAGAGAGAGAGAGAGAGAGAGAGAGAGAGAGAGAGAGAGAGAGAGAGAGAGACAGTCACTATTCTCACCTCACCACACACACAACGCTTAACCCACGTTTACAATCTGCAGAGCCGCCTACCTGCACAAAGACACAAGTAAATAAAGATCTTTAGGATAACACTCATGGTTATTCATCGGTACAACTCTGTCCTCGCCGCTCGAGTCCCACCTACGGCTGCTGACAGTTGACTTGCTTGAATAACTTTCACTTTCACTTTAGGAGAACCCGATACTCAACTGGAAAAACCCCCTGCACCACGTGTTCCAGCCGAGAGACATGTTCATAGGATTAGCCCATGCGGTGTTTAATGCTTTCTATAATCGCAATATTTCTTACTGCCCGAGAAATAGTGCTCGATTATATCAGCAAAATGCGACACGGAAGCTGGTATAGTTTTTTTTCTCACTTTTCTTTATTGTACACATGTTCATAGACAGTGGCACAAACAGATACATGGACATAAAAACAACAACAGCATGAATGCAAAAATATTACATTTATGTTTTACATTGCCAGAAGGTGTTTTGTATGCGTTTAATAACTTTAGGGTCCGTAACTGTAGCTGTAGCATTTATTTTTTTAATTACATAAAATGGTGCTGTATTGTTTGAATTCATCAATAAAGTGCAGGAAAAGTTGACTTGGTTGCTAACCATTTTTCTTATGAATATGGAGTTTTTCCTAAGTAAATACTTGTATGATAGGCCATCACGCTATTTTCAGTCTTATCTTGACTCAGATATATTACATCAAAAATATTTATTTTAACATTACATTCACTTTAAGTTTTTCTTTTTCTTTTCTTTTCTTTTCTTTTTTTTTTTTGAAAGGTGGCTACATCAATCAAAACATTCTTGTATATATACAGTGAAAATAGATGGGAGACACATCTTTCACTGTGTATCAGTACATACGGAGGACCAAAACCATCTAGATGATGGGACAGTAACACAACTAAACGTGCTCCAAATAGTTTTGATAGAGAACTTCTCTTTTTTCAAAATTTTTATTAAAACTTTACACGTCGACCCAGGCAGTCAAAGCAAATCCAATTACGCACTGTCTTACTGCAACTATAAAAATATATATTTTTTGCCGAGTCATGTTATTATACGCCAGTACACATGCAATAGGCAGTTTGTCCTGATGCGGCGCTGTGAGAGCCAGCGGGAGCTTTTAGAGAGCGGCTTGAGCGACACGTTGATGCGGAACAGAGGAAGCGCTCCAAACAAACCAAACGAACCAATGACATGCCGGCGGACAGCGGCGTGTGAATGCGGATCTGAGTGAAGCAAAGTATGAAAAGTTGAAAAATAAAAACACACATTTCCACTCTGCAGCCATCACAGCAACGATGAGCAAAGGTAAGGTTGACTTTTTGAAATATCACATTGCCAGCTGCGACGTGCATTTCCTCCTTGTCTGGCGAGAACCTGCAACTTTCCATCCAGATGTATGTCAATTTAATGTTTTCTTATTTATCGGCAGGAAGACATAGCACTTAATATAAGACACAAGATATGTTGTGAATGGACACGAGCTGGTGTTAATTTCGGCATACATATAAACCGCCCAAATATTTTTATTTCAGTATAATTTCAACATTAAGAATTGGTCTCACTGCTAGCTACTGCCTTTAAGAGTTTATATAAGAGTAAGAAAATAGAACAGGCAAACCAATTGATTTTTTTTTTTTTTTTTTTTGTGGAATTAAGTAATGGCCCCTAATGATGACCAAAAATTCTTGCCATGCTCTACATACTGCAATTTTTCCCGATAATCGAGGCAACAATTAAAATGTCAGATTTTTTAATGGACTTGTTAATGGACTAATGGACTGAGAACCACCAAGGGGAAGAAGGGGCTACTCCGTTGAGTAATTATGATCATTATTATTAGCATTTAATCACATGCTTTATGTAGACACTAGATTAATCCAGGAGCTGTCAAACTTTCAGAATACAGTGGTAATAGTTTGCATGATGTTTCTTGCTGTTATCCCGGTGTATGGATGGGATTTAGTTTTGATGTCTGTGCTCCTGTATTTTCAGATTTGGCAGTTCTTCAGGGTGGCTTCCTTCTGGCCAACAAGCTGTCTCTCCCCACGTCCCTCTCCTCCCTTCAGAAGGGCGACTGGCCCAGGGTGAGCCACCCGATCCTTGAAGCTGTCGGAGAACTGTGCAGACAAGAGGGGCTCAAAGATTGCCCCAACACAAGCGCCATCCACTGGAAAAAGAAACTAGTTTGTGTGCTGTGGTGCAAGCTGCTGTGCAGGGAGACAGGGGAGGACATAGAGACAGGCTGGAAGGAAAACCCATTCTTCCAAACCCAGAGCAGCCTTCCCGAGGTCAGTCATGTTGTCCTGCTGGAGCTGGTCAAGTCGATGGCAGCTGCTGGGATCTTTGGCCGATTCCTCCTCTGTCTTCCCCGAGCTCAGATCTGCACTGAGCTGGCCAGGCTGGTCCAGCATGTGAGCTGTGATCCCAGTTCAGAGGATGATGTCCGACTCTTTCTTGAGGTGTGGTGGGAACTATGGAAAGGCAGAGCTGAGCAGAAGGCAGGAGAGGATGACCTGGATGACCTGGAGAAGATGTTTGCTGACCAGTTTGCTCGTCTGTCCTCTCAGCCTGCCAGTCTGTCCCCTCAGGCTGCGAAGAGGCTCAAGCTAGACACATCAGATCTACCCCTATCATCCCCTGATGTATTGCACACTCTCTTTCATGCACTGAAAGACATAAGAGATCATATATCCACAACAGACCTCTGTCTCCAAGCGCTCTCCATTGCCCTGGACACTCTGTACACCTCCTTCTTCTTAGACAAAGCAGTCATACTTCCACCTGAAGAGAAGATGCTCTTCTTGTCTAAAGCTGTGAGTCTCAGACAGAGGAATGATGATGATTGGAGTCCTGAACTACTTCAGGAAATCCAGAGGGACCTGCGTGCATCTCACAGCCCATCTCAGTTTCAGCCCAGCCAGCTAGAGCTCACCCAAGCCTTGAAGATTATAACAGAAGTTGCACAGTTTTGGCAAAACAGTGGACTGCTGAAGCGTGACAGCAGTCTTCCTAGTTATTCAGCGTATAAACTCGATCAGAGTGTCCAGAGAGTCCTCAGAGCTCTAGAGGAAGGGGACACGCCTGAGGTTATCAGTGAAATGGATGATCCACAGACTCTGAGTGATATAAAGACTACACTGAGAGAAGTGCTGGAGTCACTTTCCTTCCCTGCTGTAGAAAACAGTCCTGAGGTGAATGCTAGGCTCACTATGGCCATCGTTAACCATCGCCTGGAGGATTATCAAGACTTTGCTGTTTTATTTGCTTCAAAGAAGAGCTGGGCCGTGAGCGATGAGCTCTGGATAGATTGCCTGGAAAGGAACAAGGCAGCCTTCCAGCAGCACGGAACGGTGATCAAACTCGCTTCAACCCTTGTGAGTAAATTCCACAGCGACACCGCAAACCTAAGCCAGTGCAGAAAACTAATGAAAGTAATTGTGGACATTTTCTCAGCGCTTTCGTTGGAGGACAAGAACAAAGCATTGGCAGCCATGTTGAGATCATCCAGTGAGGGGTTCTTTGGACGCTCTGTCCCCTCCGCCGTGACGGGCACATTCGGACAAGAGCTCAACATGGCTTTCAACTGCATCATCCAAGGGGGCGGTGGAGCCTCGGCAGCGGTGTCGCAGGGCAACCTGAGCACAGCAGTCTCCTTAGTAGCCCGAGTGGCGTTTCAGAACCCCAAGGCCACTTTAATGAGTTGCTGCCATTCAGCTGTTTTCAATAAAGGGGCTTTTTCTCTCATGGCAAAGATCCTGCAGCAGCTGCCTGGACTCAGAGGGAGGGAAAGAAACGATGAAGCACCGATTAGTGGAGAAGAAAAACAGGAGGAAGACGAACAGACAGATGGAAGAAGGGATGCTGGAGGTGGTTGGAGTCTCCTTTGCAGGTGTCTGCAGGAGACGATCAGGACCAAAGTGTTGTCAGCCAGTGAAAAAGAGCAGCTCCTTAAGTTTCTGGGTCTGCTGATGATGCCAGTCATGGAAGTTGAAGGAGAAAGGAGGCAAAGCTTTCTGTCACCCCAGGAGGTTGTGGGTGCCTTTGTCCTGCCTAACCTCTCCATTGAGGGTAAGCATATCATCTTAGTCACACTTTAAACTCCATCTGTCCCCTCACCCAAAAAAAGCTATTTTATCAGCTATTCAATCTTTAAATCCTTTTTCCAGGTTCAAATGTCTGATTAGATGTCTCTCCTGTCTAAAAAGGACATTTAGGCCACTGAAGTGATCTGTGTTTGACTGAAGATGGGGTGTAATGGATATATGAGCCTGCTGAGCCATAATTGAAAATGGGAGCCTGTCTGATCCAAATCAGTTCTGTCTGTTCCCTCCAGAACACGGTCCTGTTGATATAGACCTGAGTCTGCAGCTTCTCCACAGTGCCTTGTGCCTGGATCTCCAGGAACCGTCCTCTTCTCCTCACTGGGTGTTGGGCTGCTCTCCGTTCCCGCTGCTCTACGTCCTGGCCCAGCTCCTGAACCAGGCTCTCAGGTGGGTCCTCACTTTTACTATTTGTGGGGTCTCTTTGTTTTTTAGACAACACAATGAACCAAAATTGTGTTTTGTCCTGCTTTACTCCAGCAACTTAGTGTAATTCCCTTGTTTACTTCTATACTGCAGAATTCACCTTTTTAGGATTTTGGATACAGTTTATTAATCAAACTGTAGTGCCTAAAGCAAGATAAGATACTGTCCTACAGTAACTTGTCAAGAAAAATGCAACCAAAATACAACCTACTCAGATATGTATTCATAACACACCCACTCGCTGATATAACCTTTTCAAACTACACCCATGTAATCTGTGCCAGGTGTTGGGAGCAGCCACCAGAGGGCGCCCTCCACCACTTGTCCATGGACACCAAGGATCTGTTGGTGTCGGTGCTGACCGCTCTGGGGCAGGTGGTGGGCGCAGAGGTGGTGTCCGACCCCAGCAGCTGGTCCAGAGCCGTGTTCTGGCTCTACAACAAGACGGAGGAGCTGGACTGGACCGTTCGCTTCCACCTGAAGCCCGTGTGGGGCGAGCACTTCAAAAATGAGGTCCCTTTGTCTCTGCTGGCTGTGTGTGATCTGCCCGAGCAGGTGGGAATTACACCGGCTTTGATTTTGTGTGTGTGCCGAGTGCTTTATCATTTCTTTCAAAGGGCAATAATCTTCCAAAATAGGCAGACAAAGCTCTAAGATAAATATAAATGTAATATCTGAAACACCGAGACCACACGTACCTAACAAATCTACCTGCACAAATGCAAACTTTCCTGTCTGCTCAGCTGGCGTCATTGAAATAAAATCCAAAGCAGAGATCTCAAAGCAAAGATCAAAATGTTTCATCACACCCTGAACCCCACATGTCTATGTGATCAATTCAGAGTACCAGCCCTTAATAAAAACTTATGAAGTATCAATTAGATAAAAAATTAGGACTTTTATACCATTCTAAATATCTAAATATCTTGATACCAATTCTTAAATAATACCACATCAAAAACCTAAAACACCAGGCAATGTAATCTTTTAATTTTTTTATGTTTTAACAAAGTAAAATTATTCTGTTGTAGCTATGTTTAAAAAAATAAATAAATAAATTTGGTCCAATATTTCTGCAAAATTTCATAACAGTTCATTCAGGAACTTTTTGAGATTACCTGTTTGACAGAGTTAAATATTGTAGTTCAGTTGAACTGCTTTCTGCCTGTTTTTATGTCAAAAAATTGAAGATATAGGTTAACAGTTAAACACATCATGAACATGTGCACCAGTTTCAGGATGAAGTTGCGTTACCTTGCCCAGGTCTACAGCCACAAAAAAAAAAAAATGACTGCCTTTACACACTTTTTTTTAACCCATGTCTCTCTGCTAGGAGCACTGAACTATTCATGGAGAATGATATTATGTAATTTGGACGTGTTGCTGGACTAGAAACCCGTTGAGCTATCAGACCACCCATTCACTTCATTTCAGTTCTTCCTGCTCAAAGCAGCAGCAGCATCTCAGACTAACCAGCATGGAAACGCCTCGCTCTCTGTCCACCTTTGATAAGACAGAGAGAGACAGACTGTTAAGAGTCCCATGCTGGCCAGTCTGCTTTGTATAGAGCAGAGAGAGAGAAAAAAAACAGTTGGCACACCCACTATGCCTGCAGAGAGTGGAAGCAGAGCACTGCACACACAAACACACACTGCCCCACTGTCACGTATCGACACACTGAGGAAATATGGATCTTATTAAAACACTGTCGTTCTTAAAATGCCGGTACTAATAAAAGAGGGTACTATACAGTGTTGTATGGCAGTATCAGTATGCCGTGCAACACAAATCTCAATACAAGGTTCCACATTTGATATTGTGCATGTCACTCCTCTGTCTCCCGTCTGTCCAAACTCTCTTCACTGTGACTATACAAGAAAATAGAAAAACCATAAATTAAAAAAAAATGTTTTGTAGTGATAAATCTTTCTTTTATATCATCTCTGACCCCCCGGTCCTTGTAGGAGTGGTCAGGTTTGGAGCTGCCCCAGTACAGCCAGGGAACGGGTCTGCTGGCCTGGATGGAGTGCTGTACTCTGTCGGACTCCCTCCAGTCCACCATGCTCTCGTGCCTCTCTCTGGACCGGCGTCAGTCTGAACACCTCAGCATGTTCAGTAAAGGCCTGCTGGTGGCTGTCACCCAGACTCTGCCCTGGTGCTCCGTCTCCCAGTGGACCAGGCAGCTGAGCGCCCTGAGGGAGCTGCTCGTCTCCGGTCAGCTCCATGTCCCGTACTCCCTGGAGTACATGGACTACCTGCCGCTCCTGGATCTGAAGGCTTTCTCCTGCGAGCTCCGCCTGTCCGTCCTCTTGCTTCGTGTCTTCCAGCTCCTCTGCGGTGCCAGCTGCTCCGACTGGTTGCCAGAGGACGGCTGGGCCCACGTTGGGAGGTTGTACGCCCACGCTGTGAGGGAGATGCTGGACTCACTCAGAGCCAAGCTGCCCCTTCCTTCATCCGGCGTTTCGACAGCCGCTCCAAAAGGCTCTGCCACATCGCCCAAAGTGCCGGTGTATAGAAACTCTGACCCTGCCTCCACCTCACCCAGACCTTCCAAAGTGTCTAAGGACTCTCTGAAAGAACTTGAAAAAGTGGAAGAAACCTCTCCTCTGAAATCTGCCCCCAGTCCTCACTCTGTCAACGGCCACTCCAGGTCACCAAAAGGCTCCACCACTGCCGTCACATCTGGGGCGCTGCAAAAAGATGTGGGCTCTGTTCCCTGCCAGGAGGTCCTTTTTGTACTGAGCCAGCTCTTCTGTCATGTTCAACACGTCCAGGTTTGGATTATTAACACACAGTACTGATCCGATCATTAATGTAAAGCTTATATTAGCCTGATGTGTCTGTTTACCAATCTCTAGTAGTAGTGCTTTATCATTACAGTGCTGTCATTAGAACTGGCTCTTTTGGTTCATGCGTGTTCCTCAGACAGTTTCCTTTGCCTTGTCCTCCCAGGTGATGATGCCAGGAGGCCAGTGCGAAGCTCTGTTCCTGTCCTCTCTGGAAATCCTCAGCTACTACCAGGCCGTCACAGCCGCTTTCCCACACAGCGGCACCCAGCTGGAGATCGACAACACCAAGCACTTCTTCTCAACCATCACAGACAACCTGGACAACCAAGAGATGAAGGGAGTACTGCAGCAGAAGATCGCTCAGCTCACGTTGTCAGCAGCATGACTCGGCACCGACTCCACATCTCCTTAACCCGCTGGAGGTTCAGGGCTCAGAGACTCTGGTTTTATGTGCAGACCACCTTGTCTCTACAGCTCAAAATACTCACTGTGACGGAAAGGGCATTGAGAAGTGTCTGTAAATCTGTCCAAGCACATTGTTAATTATGGAATTAAGTACTTTGACCTGTGTTGTGTATAAAAAGGTATTTCCGATGTTATATTTGTGTCACGTCTTGAAATATCTGCCGACAAATGTGTATGACTTGTTTAGGAAAATCAGTTTCATCAATTTTTGGTCAGTAGTGTTTTCTCCTCTTTCTTCAGGATTTTGTACAAGTTTCCAGGCAATCCATCTTAACCCTAAGGACTTCAGTAACCAGTGTCATATGCTGAAGTCATTCTTTTCAAAAAGTAATCGTCAAGTGACTTGTTTGGAATAAAATGTTATTTGACAGCAAATGTAGCTATTTTTTTTTACTGCCTAGGGCTGTGAAAGGACCCAATGCCACACTGGTTTCCACTGGAGCCACCTTACTGGGAACTAATTTAATGGTAATTAACAATGTGATAGGCTAGAAAACCCCTGTCCCTCTGAATATTTGTCCTGCATTATTAGTAATCCAAACATGAGCATCATCTTATTTCATGAGCACAGAATGCCTCTACTATGTAAATTTAATCATGTCTATTAGTAGATTGTAGTCCCAAAATTGACTCTTTGTAATGGCTTTAATGGATCAGATGTGAAAGAGTAGCACTAAAACAAAAACCTGCAGGACAGGGGGTCCTTGAGGACTGGGTTGGGAACCACTGCTCTAAATAATGTTGGGGACCCTTCACCTGAGATAGACATGCTAATATAGACCTTTTTTCACCGCAGCCATTTTGACCATAAAAGAGCAGGTAAACACAGGTGTTACAAATGATACTGATTCAGTTCCATGTAGGTGGAGCAGAGCCTTTCCAGCACCAGGACCCTGACTCTGTTAGACCTAAACGGAACAGAACCTTAATTAATGTTATTAGTAACACCTGTGTTTCCCTGCTATTTCATGTCTATACATCAGTTGTTGACTATAATTGATTTTTTCTTTTCTTATGGTCCCCCACATGAAAAAGTACTTAGTATATGAGGAGAAGTTAATGGAGCTGTGGCAGAGATGCCCACTGTGCATGTGGAGCTGAAGAGCCCACAGTCGGTCCTGGGCTCGCTGCTTGTCCTCCCTGCAGCTCCACCTGTAAGAGGTGCAGCCAACGTCGTGTCACTGACGTCCCGGCAGGTGATCTCCATATCACTGCAGCAGCTCTGCTCACAGGCTCATCAATCTCACAGATCTCCAACGAAAGAAATCATCCAAATTATGATTTTTTAACTTGATTTTTAAAAAAAACAACATGCTGTCATCCTGGGTGTGCCACGTTTCCTCAGTGGTTTATGAATGCACTAAATGTGCAGGGGATATTGGAAATGACTTTCCACAAGGCAAATCTGCTCCCGACGATCAAAGACAAGACCAGGATGGTGTCCTCGAAGACACCATTAACACAGGAGGTGATACTTTTGGTGGCGTGTGCATGCTGACTCACCAGGTCAGTATCACTTAAGATATTTCTGACCTCTGTCAAATATTGGCAATATATGGCAAATATTGTAGATTCTTGGTATTTTCTCTCATTCTCTCAAGACACTGTGCAAAGTATGGGAGCAACACCGTCAGATGAGGTGTAAGAGGATGAGGTAACATAAAAAATAAGGATGTTTGTCCCAGGATGTTTAGTTACTCTTTAAGGCACATTAATTGATTTCCACTTATTATGAGCAGAAACAGAAATTGGGTTTATTCATAAAAATGTTTCTCAGCAAATCGTAAAGCAATAGCATTTTTTTTTTAATTGTGCTCAATTGTAACAGCTGCCAAAGACTCAGTCATTTATCCCTGAGAGAAAACATTCAGATTACAATGCAAATACAATGCTGATGGACTGATTCTACAACACAATGTACAGATAGTGTCACATTTTAAAAAGCAGATGGTTATTCAGAGTGATGAACATTATTTGGACAAAGCACTCAACTGTTGAGACTTTACAATCAGCCCCCTTTTTCCACCCCCAGC
>OMLB01016144.1:26174-32055 GCA_900302555.1 Myripristis jacobus | reverse complement strand
GTTACTTGACATTTTTCACTTCATTTCTTTTATGCTACTGAGTTGTTGTTTTTTTGTTGTTTTGTTTTTTTTAAGAGCACATGTACTCGTTGGGAAAAATATAAGCCCTAATATAGCTTTGGGGTCAATATTCTCCTTTGCTGCTTAGGCATCTCATGGCATCAGCACAGTACATGGAAAAATGATAAGAATACCAGGGTGTTTACTTTATATACACAAGGCAGACACTTGGAAGGAGATGTGTTTATGAGTGTCCATAAACACTACCTCTCCATTACTAATAAGAAAACAATGGCAATGCCTTATAAAGGCAGCGTAAGGGGTGCAGTGAACTCCCTCTGTATGTATAAAAAACAGTTCAAACTGCTGATATAGCCGAGTGTCTCTGACCCAGTTCTTCTCAAATGGGGAGGGGAGTGGGGGGGGACCTCCCCAGGGTCAAAGCTCTCATTATCGCATTGAATACTGCAGAACAGAGATCTGAGTCCTTTTTCTTTTGTGTACACACTTCCTCTACCATTCTTGCACTCTCATATAAATTGTCTCTTTTATCTATATTTTTGCACCAGCAGTTCTGTTTCATACATATCTCCTTTCCACTGAGATGCTGTCCCTCTGTTGCAAAATGACCACAACTTTGCACGTCACAAAACGCAACATTCAAAAAAACTGCATATCACAGATAGGCCTCTTGCAAAAAAACAGCCTATACTTGTAGAAGTTGCTGTTGTGCCACTGTAAAAACTAGACTTCAGTGCTGTATTAGTTAAATAGAATTTGTAACTTTCATTTTTTTTGTTGTTGTTTCACGCTGGATACATTTTAGATTGGCAGAAATCTTTTGCAACATATTTTGAGCTTGCTCTAGCCCACATTATCCTTTTACAATTATAAGTATATAGTAATAATACAATCTGGGGCGTGTGACATCATATTATACTGAAACCTGTAGCAAACTGCCTCTGAGCCATTGCCACCGGCAAGACAATCTGCCATATTATGATATATCAGAGAGATTAAAGGCTGATTTATAGTTCTGTGTGCAGCTCCAGCAACACTATACAAGTGCTTGCACCGACAGAGCAAGCATAAACTCTGCAACTCTGCATTGGTGGGTCTGCGTGTTGACTGCCACAACATTAGTTTGTATTACAATGTTAAAAAGACATACACAAAAAAGCAAGAAAAAAAAATCCACTGTTGGACAGATTGGGTAGTGTCTAAACTAGTGTTCAGAATATTTTCCACCAAACAACATTTCACAGTGATATGTGGCAGAATTTATAATGTGGAGATGAGGTGTTGTACAGGGGAACATATTTGCAAACCTCTTCAGCGTGTCTTTTTTTTGAGTGGCTCCATGTTCTTTTCACAATCAGTGGAAATAAACTAGAAGAACAAAGTGGCCAGAGGACTAAGTACAGTTCTTTTGCTCTTGTAGTTACATTTTTGGAGGGGTGCACATGAACTTTGGTGGCACCACAAACATCTCCAGTGTAGTATGTTGCATCTGCTGCACCTGCATTGCAACATTCACTAAATTCATAAGTTATGTGCTTTGGGGTTTCAGAGAAGGGTATTTCTTGACTTAAGCTAGGTGGCATTCAGCATATTATCATTACGGCATGACATTGTGTACTTTGCTATTAAGTTAACTACCAAATGTTTTGACTTCAGCAACTACCTAACGTTTGTTTTCCCTTGCAGGAAGCACAAATGCCATGAAGGAGGCCTGGAGGTCCTGTTACACTGATTTCCGGGTGGTCAATGGATCTTTTGAAACTCAGCTTAATCAAGTTTGCTTTTCCAGATTTTGCCAGAGTTTGACTAAAGCACTATAATATTTTGTGGGGTTTACAGTGCTCTTTGTGGTTTAAATAAGTCAACAAACAAACAAACAAACAAATAAAATAGGTACAACATCACTAGGATAATCCTCTAAAAATCCTCAACATTCTTTAGTATATGTAAGCCAATAAATGGCCACAAAAATGTATGAGAACATGAATGTTGTTTGTCTGGCTTGATTAATGCTCAGTATTGCTGAATATTGATTTGTAATGTAATTTTAAAGTGTAGCCATACCACAGATTTTTTTTATGCATGATACAGTATCAAAAATACATACACGGAACTACGTGTATGAGAAGTTATTAGATTATTCCCATCACAAATTAAAAGTGTACATCTCTCTCTCTCTCTCTCACTCTCCCCCTTCTCTCTCTCCCTCTCTCTCTCTCTCTCTGTCTCACACACACACACAAATACTGCACACACACACTCCCTCTCTTGTAGCTGTGTGTGTGACAATCAGTAATAACACAAGAAGACTGACTGAGAAAAACAAACAAAATCTGCCCTCTCCTCATCTAAATTCAGTGGTGAGAAGCTATTTTCTGGTGAAAAGACGTTCTCTGTGACTTTAGGCAGACTATTAGAAACATCAGAGTAATGCTGAACATTTCTAAAGGAGCAAATACTCGTTTAAAACACATTTGTTATGTTTTGGAGAATATGGTAGTGATACTCACAAATCCCCACATAGCAATTGCTTGCTGCTGTTCAGGATTGACTTGTGTGTTAACTTTCAATTTGTTCTTTTTTGTACTGCAGGTGGAGACGTTTTCCTGCCAGTGACCAAACACCTAATCTCGCAAAGATTAATTTCAGCAAATTAGACAAAGCTATGGTATCCAAACAAGGTCTGGATGGGATTTTATTTTCTGTTCCAGCCCTAATGTGGGAAGACAGATGTATTTTTACATTTACATCCCATCCCCTTACCCATTGCAGATGTAAAACCAGGACTATAAAAATGTAAACTGATGGTCTTTTCCTCCAAGTGGGGTAAGTCTTACCTTCAGGGCGGCAGACCTCTTCCGCAGCAGCTGTTCGATGTTCCTCGCTGCTCTGGCAACCAGCTCCTCTGCATCATTTGGCTCCACGCTGTACAGGTTTTGGTTTTCCAGAAAAATCTACAAAGAGATGAGATATTTTTTATGGCCACAGAGAAAATTAGTGATTAAATAAATTGATTAGTTGCAGATAAAAAAGTTTATTTCAGATTACAGCCCATTGAAAGGTCAGACGTAAGTTTGTTTAAAGAAGAATGATATCATTTTAGATATCATGTATGCATATAAAGGCGAACTAAGACAGAACAAACAAGAGGAAATGTCCAACCTCCCTGATACACTGTGATTAGTATATTTTAGGTGTAACACGCCTGAATTTGGAGTATCTTCTCTAATTTGTTGTTTATGTACATGTATGTAATATTTGAGTGTTTATACCTGCGCGAGACTCTTCCCAGCGCTGGCCGTGTCCGCCAGGTTGACCAGCTCCCTCTGCATCTGATCCACCCACTCTTTGATCCTATTGGACAAAAGAATGCAAGCAACCAATCATAATATTCTGATCTTATCACTGCAGAAGGGAACACAAGACGCCGCACAGCTCAATTGAACTGTCAATCATGTTATCTGACATATAGCGTCTAACAAGTTCAATCATGCCATCCTGTCATGCGGCGGCAAAACAAACAAAGTCAAATAAGATCACTCTGACAGGTCAAGCACAGCCTCAACCAATCAAACCTGAATTACCGGGAACAAACACAATGTCATCCAATCAAACACGTGTCACTGGGTTCGATCACAGTGTCAGCCAATAAGATTACTTTTTGAGAGTTCAAACATGAAGTCATCCAATGGGGTAAGTGTCACCAGGTGTGGCTGGCAGTGACAGTGATGTGAGTGGACAGGCCCAGTGTGCAGGGAGGTGGGAGGTGGCCAGGACAGACGTGCTCCTCTCCATATCAAAAAGCTCCCGGGCCAGCGGGTCAGCCATCACGTTCAGACACGTGATACCATTCCTGACACTTGACTGGATGACACCTTCATCTCATCTTCTTTCTCCAATCGTCTTGTCAGAGTGCAAAGAGCTCCCAGGTTGCATGATAAAACAGCATAGCCTGTATTACTCTGTGCCACCTGAAGACATTGTCCACAGATGAAGGCGGGTGAGAGGAGAATGAGAATGATATAAGGCTAACGGCAGTAAGTGACACGGTGGCTTGTTAGAATAATTGGACCCATCTAGAGGCGCACCAGGTATGAGAGGCGTGCAGAAGCAAAATACTCTTGTGCATGCGGATGCATAAATTCACCTAAATGCGCATACATGCATTCACACATGCAAACACACACACACACTCACAGACACACACACACACACACACACGCACAGTGACATTAATATTGTATGAGATTGGTAGGGGTTTCGAGTGGGATACAGATGCTCTCATTGCCATGCATTCACACTCAGACAGACCCAGCCATGAGACTCCCTAGTGGCTAAGAGATATATTCCACTCACATACACACACACACACACAGTGGAACAAACATAAACCGGCACACACACACACAGAGACACACACAACTACAAACTATTCCAAAAAATGTGTCATTTACGGCAGCTATGCACGTAGGCTCCAAACGTAATGAGTATAATTCAAGTTATGTGTGCGAGGCACCTACTCTGACTTTCAATGCGACTGAGGGAGGTGGGAAGATGCAAGCAAAGAGTGAGGTACAGAAGATCAAGAAGCCAGAACAGAAATGGGAAACAAGCATCAGGGGAGAAAAAAAAAATCTATAGCGGATGGGGTGAATTCAGAGTAAATACATAGTTGTAGAGAAAGAATGAGGCAATTTGCAAGAGAAGAAATAGTAGCACGGATTGCACAGTGTGAAATTGTTTAGGGAGAGCGAGGGTAGGTGGAAGTATTAGAGCAGGGTCAGACATAATTCGGAAGCTATCCCTTAATTCCCCTGGCCAGATGGCTAAGGGGTTGTGGACAACAGTGCTGACTGAGTTTTGGCAGAGTCTTATGGCAGTCTGAGAGAAAACTAACACAGAAGTCCATCTCTTTTACTGTACTGCCGCTGTGATTTAGAGCCATAAAAAGGTGTTGTTTCAGAAAATAACAGTAATTTCGCCTTTTTAGCTGACAGGGGTGCAGGTAGATCAGGAGTAAATGACGAGGGTGGCAACCATTTAAGCAGCATGCGTTTTGCTTTACAGTATGTATATCCTGTTTTATAACATTGGGAGTAAAACACTGAAATGGCTGCTACAAGAGTAGTGGGGGATAGATGCATTATGGTGAAATTTTATGTTGACTACCACTGCATATGATGTCGCCATAAAAAAGCTGAGTTGAGAAACAGCAACATAATAAATGTCCAAACAATCAGTTTATAGTGCCTGCTTTTTCCTGCCTTGTACCTTGTCCAAGAAATACTGCCAAGATAATATTGTTGGGGGACACAACTGGAATGACGCCACACCTCACCTCCTTTTGGTCTCGACTCCGCTTTTTGCTATCCATTTTCCTTTTTTCTCTTCCTCTCTTCTCCAGTCCTGTCTTATATCTCATCTCTTCTCCTCTCCTCTCTTCTGTCCTATCCTCTCATGTCCCAAGAGAGACACACAGCAGACTAAATGCAAGGTATTTCAGCAGACCTTGAATGCCTAAGCTCTAAAACCCTGAAGCATTCACCAGTCGTGTGTGTGTGTGTGTGTGGGTGAGTGGGTGGGTAGGTGTGTGCACGCGCACACTCCCAGGGACTTCATATTCAGAGAAGCAGAGGTCTGTCTCTCCAGAGTTTAGCTTCTATGCAATCTAATGCACTGTAAATCTCTGTAACAAAAAGTCTCAGGTACCGACAAACCAATAAGACAGCCCAGACTGGTGTTTGCGTGTGTGTGCATGCGCGTGTGCGTGTGTGTGCATGCATGTGTCTTTGTGCTTGTGCTTGCATGTGCGTGACAGACTTTGCACGACTTCTTTTTCCTAAAAAAATCTCTCCAGAAT
>OMLB01016144.1:18674-23674 GCA_900302555.1 Myripristis jacobus | reverse complement strand
TTTCTGTCTACAACCAGCATAAGCCCATGATAACAAACTGAAAAGATTTTTCTTATGATGTGAGATCTCACTTTTGATAAAGCATGGGATTGTGGATAACTGATTTCATTCAGTTTGAGTGGCTCCTCAGTAAATATGCAGTAATATTAATGTTAATGTATAAGTGATTGCCATTGTCAAAAGACCAGACATGTCGTCTAGCTCAAGCTATGCAAAGCTCATGCCACTGTTCCACTGTTCAACCTCCATATGAAAATATATCTCCTCTATATATCTCCTCTTCCCTGCTACTAGACATATCTTACCCTCTTGTACGACCAATAACTGGAAGAATAGGCCAAGGGCTCCAACTACTACAACCCCAGCCGGCCCCCGAAATAGCTGAATCTGGAAAGCCAGGACCCGTCCTGGCTGACCACTGGCATGCCAGTTGGAGAAGCTGTTGCAATGGCAGCTGAACAGAGGTGATGGCAATGTCTTCTCTGCTTGTGGCATCAGAGAAGAGAAGAACAGGACATCAAGCAGTAAGTCAAGGTCAAGGAAGAACAGGACCCAGTGGGAGAGGAACCTGAACTGGGGAAATACGGTTGTTTTCCTGAGTAAGAAAAATATGCTTTAATGTTGTAAACCATGTAATCACATTGAGCTACAAATTGAAAGAGGGGTGATAGTTAACAATTATTACACGGCATAACCACAAGCTACAAGTCATGTTTAATAATCATCCATCTGATAGTCATAAAGTGGTGATTGTAGCTTTCATTGTGCATCACTTATAATGAAGACAGTAGGTTAAGTGATTGATAGTGTCAGTGAAAAATTCAGCAAGTGAAAAAAAACGAGTGACTAATGTACCACTGAGTTAGAAGAGTCTGTGAGAATTGAGAAACAGTCCTTCAACATTCTGGACCATTCCACTTGTGATCTTAACATGAACTCATTTTGTTCTAAGGATGGCCGTGTCAGCCAGCTGGTCGACTGGTCCCTCCATCCGTCCACAGTATCTTGAAATCTATTGTTGGATAGCCATGACATTTGGTGAGCGTATTCATACTCACCTTCGAAAATTAACCCTGTCAATTTTGGTGGCCTCACAGCCTTTCCTTTAGTGCCACCTTTAAGCCAAAATGTGAACTTTATGCGCAATATATCTTGAAATGTGATCATTTGCTATGATATTTGGTGTATTCATTGGTAAGTGTATTCAATGACCCTATTACCCTTCCTGTATACCCTTATTATTATGTGTAACATGAATGACTAGGGTAAGGATAACCAAAAATACAGTATGCATTTTTCCCCGTTTTTATGGAGCTGTATGGGAACCTTTATGGGATAATAGGGCTTGTGACACACATCATTGGAGACTCATTAACCTACAAAGGTTCTTTCTGATACAGTGATTGAGCAGATTTTTTGCTTTAGATCCTTTTTGGTCTGATAAAGGGTTGATGATTAGATGTGGAAACCTTCTCTCTCTCTCTATTTCTCTCCCTTTCTTCAAGTTAAGATTTGGTGCCTCATAGTTTTACAGTTTTGTCCTGTTATTATTATCGAAACAGTTGATTTATTGCTTAAGCAGATAATACAGATACTACCCTGCATTTTTACCCCCGCTGGGGGACTAGCTCCACAGCAGGGGATTTGTGCCTCTCCTTGGAGATGTAAAATAGACCTATTATGTGTTACTGAGTCAGCTTCATAGATGAATGGTTCTAATTGGTGATTCTAGACTTTCAAAACAGCATTCCCTTGGCAGTAAAAGTATACTTACTGCTTAAACTTATTTCTAGCAACCACAACAACTGTTACATTCGGGAAGAGCTGATGTTAGCTGAAGCAAATTCAGTCTGTACTTTTCCAAAGTTCATTTATGGTGCTGTTAGTGCGGTAAGAAGCTTCAGGATAGAAAACAGTTAGCTGCTGGACAAATACCAACTCTACCATCCTGTTCTACTACCAAAAGAGTTGGTAAGCCGGATCTATCCACCACCACAGCCTGACAGCTGGTCTGGGGGTCCTGCACACGTTTCCATGTAACACCATCCCATTGAAGGAATGCATTTCTTGAACAAGCACATTTAAAAACGAACACAATAGAATATATCAAAACACTTAATGCAGTGGTTACAGACAACAAACCAATTCAGCAGCTTTGAATTTTACTAAACACCACCGATGAAAAACTATTCTAAATGAATCAAACTGGGATTACTGCACGGACACAGACATCTTGGGTGGGACTTTCTCTGCGTTGCATCCAATTATAGTGTGTCCCCCGAGTAATTATTGGAACAACAGAGCTACTTAGGTTCATAAGGCAGAATGAAAGCATCTGATTGCAAACATTTTCTAATATTAATATCTACTTTTATATAATCATTTTTTTCCTGCAGTTTGTTATTTTACTTTCAAAATGTAATTATAGGTAACTGATTATCTACTTAAAATCATAAGCATAATCTGTATTATAATCTGAGGGATCAGTGGAATACAGTATAATGTACTTAATTAATTCCATGATGTGTCTAGTCAATTTCCTTTGTCTTTGTTGAACTATAGATACTGCTGTGTGTCCCTTGTCTAGCTGTAGGTGTCATTGTATTTAGCTGTTAAAAGCAAATGCTTCAGCGCTACATGGCAACACCGGATCCTTGTGTTTCAACTCCTATTGCGTTAAGACAACGGTTTGTGCAATTATTTTACTGACTAAACCAAATATTAATAGAGCAGTTATGACTTTGATAAACATTTTGGTTTGACTGTCATGAAAGTTTGCTAAGATATGGCCTGAACAGAGTGAGTTTCTGCAGTATAAATGGGGTCTGCCCATTGGTCTGAAGACCCATTATTCCAAAACCCCAATTGTCTGAAAATGCCCCACTGGCCCTAAAGGCCATCAGTCCGACAGCCTGTTATCCCCAAAGCAAATGTCCATTATTCTGAAATCCCAGCAGTCTGTTAAATGTCCACTCCCTAAATTTAGGGAGAGGTTTCCTCAGGTTAAGGTTAGGGTAAATAGGGGTGGATGCGTTTTTGAGCAAAGATGTAAAACTCGGCATAACAGCAGCATTCACTGAACTCCAACAACTCCACGGTGTGTAAATTCGGAGCAATGAGTGTTTGTTTTCAGGATAACAGGCTGGCGGAATAATGGGCCTTCAAACCAATGTAATGGCACTGTTCAAAGTCAGACTCCCAGTGGAAATTAATTAGATTCTGTTTATGTATAAGATCAAAATCATGTTGATCATTTCCAACATAAATCAAAATGATTTCAGTGATCAAACACATTGCCGTCCAACTGAAGAGACTGTCTACCTAGTTCAAATTCCTGCCATGTCTCCACGTTTTCTCGGTACAGTATAACACTGGCCACTTCAGCTAGTTGCAAACATCACTATCAGGATCGAAACATTATAGCCTCTGAAATCCATTAACATTCATTAACGTGTGTGTGTGTGTGCGTGTGTGTGTGTGCGTGTGTGCGTGTTGTTTCTTCAGAGTGTTGTCTGTGAATTGACAAGACAGCTGTGAAGCACGGTTGTGAATTTACATGACATGAAAACTTTCAGTTTGAGTAAAAGCAAGTATTATTTAAATAAATAAAAGATGTGACTTTTTTATAATGTGATAACATTCAGGTAAGTTGCTGGGCAACAGAATACTGGTTAAGAGAGTATTTGTGCGGTAATGCTGCAGTATTGCTCTGAATTAGAGGGATGTGTTCAGGTAGATAATACAAAAACCCTGTGCGGTTTATCTGCAGGATTCCAAAAGGACCTTGTGTGGAGTCTCCTATATATGCAAAATATACAAGACCTGATAACTCTGAACACCTAATAACTAATGATATTTTTTTCTGTAAGGGCAGAAAAGTCAAGGGGAGCTGTGGCTTGTATGTGATTTAAGCACCACACATTATCTTAATGTTTTTAGCTGTGGGAACAAAAAGTGCCTATAGGAATAATACAGACACACTGTAGGAATATTACAGTAATATCACTGGGAATACAAAAACCGCCATTAGGAATGAAGATACAAACTAATTACTCACTACAGACACACTATAATAAGACACACTTTAAATTAAATCCCTTGCAAATCCTTGCTGAAAAGGGAACAGCTTTTGTTAGGAAAATTCGTTTTACTGAGCCAGCTGATTGATTTGTAATTTTTTAAATTTTATTTTATTGCCCCCCCTTTTGCTACGCTTCAAGGATATAAATGCAAGCCAAGCTGCTGTAACTCTTCTCAACAAGTTCATAGAAGAGCTGTCACAGGGGCCCGTGGCCACAGTCATCGGTCTACCGGCGAGTAACAGCTGATTAGGGTAACTAAATTTAATCACCGTCTCGAGGAAAAGCACGCCCGGGGTACAATTAAGTATCATATGCCGTCAAACAAATGTATCCACAAGATGAGCATCTGTGATTTGACCATCTCGGAGATGACCAGCCCTCCCTACTCACTCACACCCAAGCGCGCACGTAGCCCCCTATACAGCCATACACACAATACATGGCGCATAAGCGATCACTTGTCTCCAAACAGCGGGCACTTGTACAGAGGAGTCTGCAAACCGGAACATATGTTGGAAATAGGATTAGGCTACTGGCTACTTACATGAGCTGTGTCGGAAACTGCGATGCCCAAGACCCGTCCTGCCATAACAGGACCAGAACCACCAAGGCTCGTACCCTGCAGGTATCCATTGTCAAAGGGGGGAGATTCCCCGACGCGCGTCAACACCAAATGCGCTCAGCACTGCTCCCTCTCGCCACCGTTGAATGAGAGCGGTGTGCCGAGGCAGCGTGAGTAGCGGTGTGTCGCTCTCTGAGAGATTAACCAACCCTGACACCTCTAATCTGATCAACCGGCCATCCAGCGCTCTAACAGGTAGGCTACTGGGGCTGGATATTTCAGGCCGTCTCTCTCTCTCTCTCTCTCTCTCTCTCTCTCTCTATCCACCTCTACTTCTCTCGTGCTCCCCCTCCCTT
>OMLB01016144.1:0-12316 GCA_900302555.1 Myripristis jacobus | reverse complement strand
AAAGGTTGGCACAACAAAGTAATTTTCTATAACATCATCCATGTCTCTTCCATTATCTCTTTTTTTCTTTTTTTTTCTTCGTTATAACAGTCAAGTGACATCTTGACTCAAGGTCTGTGTTTGTTGTTTCCTCTATTATCTCCATTTTATAAAAAAAAAAAAAATACAAACAAAAAAATTTGCATCAGCCCTGTGATATACCTAAATACGTTAACAGCAGATCTGAGGGTCACCTGATAGTGTTGGTCTCATATTGTAGATATGGTGGCAAAAAACACATTAATAGATGAATAAAGGGGTATCTCGCTCTACACTAGTACTGGGCCCGTAGCCCCATGAGCACTGACATGTCCCTCTGCCCTCAGTTGAAGAATATGACTGAACCCCAGTGGGCTCGAACGCTTTGGTCACAGGCAGTGAAAGAGGCTGGTTCACTGGGTTGCAACTGGATTCACTGACGCAGAACAGCTTTAGTGAGCTTACAGCGCTCACACCAGAATCCCATCAATTGACCGACAAGATCAGTTGCCATTTGAGTACTTATTTTGTGTTCTTTTTTCCTTCATTTTTTTTTTTTTTAATTCTTGTTGAGATATAACACAGACCAGGGGTGACAATGTGAACACACGAAAAAAACAAAGAGCCGTCACACTGAGGTAAAGACAGCTGAACATCTACCTGTGGTTTTGACACAACTGGTGTGAATTACATACCCATCCCAAACCAGAATAGCAGCGTAATTACATGATAGGCTACACAGAAAGAAATACTAACATACTGTCAACAACTACATCTGTCTAAAAGTAAAATGGTCCACAAACAACACAAATGTGATTAAATCTTGTCGTCCTCTACGATTGGCTTGTAACATTCAGCACAGCATGTGCTTTAGGCTGATGAGAATCTGCTTTAGAGCACAAAATACCATTCATTTTATTGTAAATCCAACCTGCTTCATGTCGTAGCATACCAATAAGACAGGCATTTTTCTCACAAGGAACCTGACCTTTAAAATTTAAATCTATCGAAGCTCCACAGAACATTTAGTGGTGTAACACTGTGTGATCAGAGGACCAAAGAAGCTACTTGTCATGAATATCCTTGCACTCCTTTAGGTCCACATTCACATAACAGCTAAAAAGACTGCATAACACCCTAGACAAGAGTAGCCTACTGGATTGTCAGTGCACCATCCACAGCTTCAACCTGAAAGAGAATATATGTCTATATTTCATGATATATAATCTATCAGACAGTGACTGATAAAGAGGACAGCTCTTACATATAGTATTTAGATATACTCTACATCTGAAATCTCTGTATCTTATATAAATATCACACTGTAAAGTGTGACTCTCTGATATGATGTATAATCTGCCTGTGATATCTACAATCTGAGCACTGTACATTTTATCTTCATTCTATAGCCAAAATCAACTTTCTGGCTCTTTTCTACAATCCCTATACGCCGTCTTTATTTTTTACTTGAAACTCAAGGAGTATTATACAAAATACATGACGCATTCCTTCAGCATTGAATACTTGAGATCCACTGATGGACAAATCCACATACATCACGATTATCATGTGGGAATTGCAACAATGATTCTCATAAGAAGAAAACACAATGTCAAACAGTGTTGATTTAATAGGTTCATAATTCTGTATCCTACGTTCTGAGTTGTGTTAGCTCAGTGGCACAGCACCAAAAAAAAAAAAAAAAAAAGTCATATGTGGATCGTAAACGGGGAACCATGGTGACATCACTGCTCTCAAAGCCATATTGCTGCTGAGTCCTTTTTACTGCCTGCTGTGGTGTTTGCACGCCAAGGGCAAAGTCCACAGCCAGAGAATAGTAGACGTGGGCCGGGGGTGAACATGTGCGCTGGCAGTGTCAGACTGATCAAGATACAGTTGGCATGATACTAGAATCTAATTCCCTTTTTCTGAACATATAAACTGAGGAAGTAAATTACATGGATACCTGTTCACATCCTGTTTATTCCTCTTCTCCTTCTCATCTTCATCTTTTTTTTGTAATTTCTCTGAACAAGAACAGTCTGGCTTCACCTTTTTTTTTTATCGACGCCTGTTGGCCTCATCTGATGCGGTGCTCAGGGGTTGGTCTGAGTGGAGCTGACCAGCAGCTTGTGCCAGCTCACCACTCTCTTCCTCATGTCCACCTTATCCAGCCAGATATAAGCCTCCCCTATTAGAGTCTTCTTCATGAACTTTCCTCCATTGGACACCAGGAACAGCTGGATACACAGGGACAGAGAAGCAGATTGCCATGTATTACTAATTCTGCTATGACTGTCACTTTGAGTGTCCAGGCTTTACCAGGTCATGGACTCATGCCATCTGAGAAACTGGACAGATGAAGCAAATAAACATCTCATCCCCCACAAATGATGCAGACAGCCCCCGAACCAGCTGGTAACAAGATGCATCGTCCCTCCAAGTTTTCTCAAAATCAGGTCAATGGGGTATGGAAGATCAAATCAGATCAGTCTGATCAATCAATTAGTCAGTAACTTAAAGTACAGAAAACAGGGGAAATAAATGAATGAATAATTTAAAACCCAAGTGGTGAAAATGTTTTTTTCTACAAATACAAATTAAATCCACTTGTATGTCACTTACACATTTAGTGACACCGTTTTATTTATTTTGTTGTGAGCATGATAAGGGAGCTGGCTCGTGTCATATTGTAACTTTAAAGAATAACAATGAAAATAGCACTCTCTATAAAGGTTCACCCACTTATGACCACTTTCAGAGGATTGTGTGAGGCAGGAGGCAGAATCCAAGAGGCAGGCAATTTCCCAGACTGCTCCATAAGCCAGCAGACAGCTCTCATTGTAGAAGCTCACTTGACCAAATGCTCAGCCGTGAAAAAATGGGACATTTTTTTCCACTTTGTTTACAAGTCATGACAAATTCCTAGCTTTCATTTGCCGTTACTGAGCCATCACTCCTGCCCTTACTAGTGAGCTGGCTAGCTACTGTATTTTGTTTTGTTAACAATGTAAACACTGCCAGAGCGAGACAAAAGCAATAGATTTAAGCACTCAAACACTGTTTGTTCAACCAACCATGAGTCAGACCATACAACCCACAAGGGGTTTGATTAACATACCTTTCAGTGTGTGCTGAAAGTATGCAAATGTGTAACATGAATGAATGAATGAATGAATGAATGAATGAATAAATAAATATACAGATTGACATATTGATTATTTATCTTTTCCTCTGCATTAATTTATTTCCTCATTGTTAATCATTTTTGATGTATTTATTTCACTGTCTCTGTTTTTCTTATCTTTCATTTATTTATTTCCCTGTTTCTCTGTACATCCAGTGATTTTTTTTATTTATTTAATGATAGGACAGGCTTGGCTGTCCATACTTTCAAAGTTTGGAATTTTGATTGTACTGTAACTATCAGGCCCATCGGTGCAAAACATAGAACTAAAATTTATGATCCTTCCAAGTTTTGTCAAAATCAGGCCAGTAGTGTCTCAGATGTCATGTTTGAGTGAAGAATTTTGACCTGAATTTTTGACTCCCCAGTTAGGTCAATCATTATTTTTTAAAATGCTGGAAGACAGCATGAAGGAGCATCATCTCTCCCAGTTTCATCAAAACTAGACCAGTGGTACATGACACTGAACACAGAGCAAGTGAGCGGGAGGAGGGGTGGCATGGAAAAATAAAAAGCAGCCAGTAGTTTCAGTAAAGATGTCCAAATTTGCAGCGAGCAACACATTTTTAAAACTAAAAAAGCTAGTCGTTTCCTTCAATTGATATAGGGAGGCTTATCTCGACAGTAGAGAAGTCTCTGCCTCTTAATAATGTTTCCAGCACAAGTTACAAGGACCTGGGCAAAAAAGAGGCATGGGTGGGAATTGCGAAGATTTCAAATTGAAGTAATTAACATTACTCACCATAGATGGGTGCTTATTTTTATCAGATAAAAATGGGAAAATAGGTAACCTCCCAACTGCAACATGACTGGCTCCTGTTTTTGTGATTATGACTCCCACTTCCCAAGGCCATACTGTCAAGTTATCGCCTGCTTCTGGTGTGGGACAGGTGTGAGATGGTTTGCAGGTGGAAATACAGATAAAGCCCAGTTCACAGCCAGCCCCAACATATTACAGGCTTCTGTTGTACCTGTATGGAGTGACCAGTTGGATTAAGAGGGAATCTGAAGGTCTCATTGAAAGATGGCTCCCGGTCATGTCGACAAACTCGGGTCTTCTTCTTGATGATCCTCTTCTGTGTGGCCACATTCACCACGTACAGCTTCACATACAGGTCTGAAAACAAAACAGATAAATGAAGATCATTGATTACTGGTGTTACGAGCTATTAAAGGCAATAGAGAGACATACCGAAATAAACATGCACAAATATTTGTTTATATGCACACAAGTGCATATAAACACATTCACACTTTCTGACCTGGTAGGTGGTCTGGGCTCTTGAACTTGTAGGTGATATTTCTGCACTGGAGGATCTCCAAGACCAACTGGTCCCCCTCTGTCTTCACCTCCTTTTTAAGAGCCACTTTGATCTCCCCCATTACTTGGGTCTTACCACCTAAAAAAAGACAGAGAGAGAGAGAGAGAGAGAGAGAGAGAGAGAAAGAGAAAGAGAGAGAGAGAGAGAGAGAGACGTGGTCAGTCTTAAAAATATGGATTAGGGATTGCTGTATTTAGGTGTCTTTTGGCTAAATTCGGTCGGTACATTCATATAATGACATACATAAGAATGTACTTCTTGTCTCTTTAAAGCTCAAATTAATAATTTGACAATTGTGCATCACTGAACAAGGGCATAAACAAGCTCAGTGGTCAGTATTTCTCTATTGTTTCATAAAGATCTCACTTTATAAATCATTATTTGTCCTTATGGATAATTAAGGTTAATGGTTGTAGAGGGACATGCTGAGTTAAATGCCAGCTCTTTTTCTTAATTAGCATCCGAGCTGTCAGGCACCGTGACAGTGACCTGCTGACCCTCATGTGTGTAATGGCTGCCAGGCTACAGCCTAAGGTGACCTGAGGCTCTTTGTTATTAGGTGAAACTGGATACAGCAGAGAGGCCCCGTGACACCTGAGCTTCATGAAACCTAGATATAGTTATGACGGAGGGAAAGATAGTGTGACATTCACTTGTCTCCTGTTATACATGCCTTGCTTTAAATCATTATGCAGGGTAAATCATTGTTCATTGACAGTAAACACTTAGCAGAGCACTTAGCGCCACAGCTGAATAGACTTATCATGAGTGCAAGATTTAAAGGCGGTTAAATAGGTGACTGTGGAACAGGAAAATAAACAAGAAAAAAAAAAGAAAAAAGAAACCCTCTGACTGTCATATTAGAGAACGACCAGCAGGTGGAGGCTCACAATCAAATAAGAGAACAGTCGACATCCTGTATTTGTCTTTCCTAGCCTCGAGACATTCACAGCATTCACAATGGATCCCACTGAAATTTCCGTGTCACTTGCCTTCATTTTCCGGGGGCCCTAGACGGCTGTTGTCCGTGCCGTTAGGAATAGGCTTTCCACTGTGAAATAAGAAATGAATAAATTACACAAATCGCATAGAGTGGTACCGAGCATCAGTGCCAGCCTTTAACACTTCTGAAAAGAGAAACTTCTTGCACACTTGGTGAGTAAAAACATATATTGCTAAAATAAAAACCACTCACACATGCCTGTGGCAGCATACATGTTAGTTTTAATTAACAAATACACCTTCAACAAAGTCCACAAGAAGTAACTCTCTGTTGCTTAGTCTTACATATCTTTTTCAGCACCTTGGTGTTTCAAGTGAATGAGCTTCACAGTTAAATGTTCTTTATTCTCAGCCCTTAACATTTCACCGGATACAATATATTGAAATGAATCCATGATTTCCTTACATGCGTGGCACTTGAAAAATGGCACTGTCCACTCCAGTGCCAGCCGCCTCTTCCCCATCTAGGCCTCCATAGGCATCTCCCACCAGGCTGGGGGCAGACAGCACCACTGACCCTGAGACATCACCCAGCCGGTGTCCTGTTCCTGCGGGTGCAAGAGTGGAGGGAAATGATGGAGAGCAAGTAAATATTGGGGGAGAACAGAATGGAATAGTTAAGATTAGATGTGCCAGGGAGATTTTTCTCAAGAAAAGGATTGTTGTGGATGATCCTATCAAAATCAAGCTGTTTGCATGTTCAGAATATACATTTACATGAGACTAGTCCCTGTTTATGCGGCCAAGAATATGCCTATTCTTTACAAAAAGCTAATATCTTCTGTGATGCTTTTGTGTGTGTTTGTGAAAAAAGAAATGACGTGGAAACACCAGTGAACACAGAGAGTTTTCACTGACACAACCTTTAGCGCAGACACATGCATGTTTAACAGAACAGACTGAAACACTTCACACCCCTGACCATCACTCACTGAGACTGGGGCTGTCCATCACACACAACTTTGACTGACCATGGCATAACAGCACACTTGGGGGCAGGGGATGCAGATCAGCTTAGATGGCAGTTTGTCCTTGCATCTAGCACTGCAGTACAATACATCAGTCAACCCATAATGATAACTGCAGATTCCTTCACTGGAAGGAATGAGAGTCATTGGGTTTTAACACAGATCAGAGGTACATTTCATGTTGAGTCTATGTGTGTGCTCTTTCACAGACTCATTTGTTTGTCCTTGGCTCCTGGCTGCTGTTGAGTTACACTCAGACTATGAAAGAGAATGATTAGTTCAGGGTATGTGTGAAGTGTCTCTGTCTAGACTAAGGGTGGATACCTCTTTGGCTTCATGGCCACAGTGTCCACTGCGTTATATTTGCTTTAAAAAGATGAGCAATAGCTAGCAGCTAGATTCCCTTTGAAGGACAAACAGTCCGTGGAAAGAATTAAATTCAGCAGGATGCTGACAAGTGTTGGAAACCCCTAATCCAGCCACAATATGTGTAACAATGACAATGATTTAAAAAAAAAACACACAGAACATCACAGACTGAAGGACATAAAACAATATTAAATGAGAAATACATTAATTACTTTTGGCACTGATTTTATGAACACATTTAGTCACATTTGATTTAATTTTGGGTCATTTTATCTTTTGCTTTATAGTTTTATTGCATCAGGGCTAATGATATAGGTTTAATACTATTTATCATTATATTTCTACTTTGTTATCTCACCTTCCCTTTGACACCTCTGTTCCTCTCATGGTTAGCTGATCGCTTTAGTCTCACTGGCCGGTGAGTGTAGGGTGAGACTCCTGCTGCCTTTTGAACCCCATGGTGTGTCTGTGTTTCCTGGTTTGATTGGTCAGTCTCATACCACGTTTGTGTCCCTTTTGTTTTAGGGTGTGGGAGTGGGATAGGAGCTGGGTAGGGAGGGGAGCAAGTGTGCCTCACCTTCTGTGTGTGTTTCTTGACTTTTCTAAGGGTTCAGATGGCACACACATGCACACACACAGAGAGACTATAGCATCACAATGTCCTCAGTGGCCAGGGATTGGTAGCCAGGGAAGCTGAGAGTGCATGCTCAAATAGCTATGGCACTGGGCTAACATCTCTCAGGGATGACAACAGTGCTTTATCTTTCAGTCACAATGCTCAAGAGTAGGCCTTAAATTAATAAAGAAGAATTATATTATGTAAACCAGGCTAATAGGACCCATGGGTATGTGTGAGTGATTGCCATCCTTGCTTGGTTTCTAAACTTGGGTTTGGAGATCTCCACACTGGGGGTCTGTAGAAACCATATGCTTGGGATTGGCACATGCACAGTCCACTGAGACACACAGGAGGGGATAAGGGCTCTGGAAGACTATATTTGTTGCTGATAAAATCGATCTGCTTAAGTGATTTTGTGTGCATTTCTGATGTAGGCGTAGCTTAGTCTAACTGCTTTATGTCAAACTTATGATATCCTTGCAGCTATCAGAGTGACGTTAGAGAGAAGTAAGATAACAAATGGTTAGTATATTTAGTGCAGTAATATAATGTAATGCAAGATTTACAGATATGTAATTTCAGATTTATAGACTGAATAATTAGATAATAAGATTGGATAAGATTAGAGAAGTTTAATATTGAGTTTAGGTTTTGATTTACAGTGTGCTGCAATTATTTAACTTCATTATCTGCCTCAGGTTTATTTTTATGACTTTACTTTTGGAAAATTTATCACACCTGCAGCAAGCGCAAATTAATCTAAGAGTATTTATCAAAACAAATCATTTTGTGCTCAGAGAAAACAGTCAGATGAGGAAAGCAGAAGGCAAAGGAAAACCGTTAAGGAGTGAACAAATGGTAGGGCAGGTTTCATCAAAAGATTTCAAAAAAAGTTGGCATGCGCAGGAGAAAGGAAGCATATCACAGGAAGCGTGTTATGGGTAGGGGCGGGGTTTACTTGGTTGCAGGCGGGATTGTTGCACGGCAGCCTCGGCAGCAGCGATGGCTATCCCGGCATCCTCAAGGTGGGCCTGAGTGACGCTGCTCTTGCTTTGGCTGCGGGAGGGGCCGTGGGAGCGCAGTTGGCCATCAGAGGAAGACTTGGAGCTGCCTGGACTGCTGTGTGACTTTTCCAGAGGTGTCATCTGCATGTCTTGGGGGGAAGAAGAGGCAGAGGGGTGTTATATATTTATCCTTGATTTAATGAGGTAAAAGTCTCATTTTGATCAAAATTTTCCAAGAGTGAACTGGCCAAGTGGGCAGCATAAACATTGTTACAACAGTAAACAGTAAACACAGAGATAAATACAACTGTCACATCATAAAAAAAACAAATGAACACAGTATCAAGTTAATATGCAATACAAGAATGAGGACAAAAATCCAGTTGTTATTCATAACAACTGATACAATTTTCTACAATGATTTCAGCCAAATCAAGAGGCAGTTACTTTCCTACCAGTGAGGAGAAAGATACACATTACGATCACATAAAACATCACCACAGTTTCTTCTAAGCGTTTGTATTTTCTGCTGCATAGGGGTTCCCATTATCCCTTGTAGTGTGTGATATACACATGAAGTGTAATTACAGCGGTCACGAAATAATTAGTATTTCTTTCTCCATGGCAACAGGCTCTATCTCTATGACAACTCTGTGACCATCCCTCAAATTACAGTTTCTGGCATGAAAGCAAACCAAACCAGCAAAGCTAAGTAAACACTGTTGCAATTCAGATTAACTAGCAGAATTAATTCATTGAGGCAAATTATGGAAATGTATGTTGTGTATGAGTAATTGAGGGTTTCAAGCACAAAGTTCCAGTAACAGACCTGTAGGGGGATTCTCAGTTCTTAATGAATATTCATATTTGTGTCCGCAGTGAAACTGTGATAGCTGTATTGTTTGATATCTACTCTTTGTTGAGCTACATCTTTTTCTGTTCTTGTCCTTGTTACACTTTGGCAACACAAATGTTGATTTTGTCGGGCCAAAAAAGCAAAGTGAATTTAATTGAAATCTCTTACCTCTGGCTGGATCAGGGAATATTCCATGGCTCCTGCTCTTGATAACGGAGTTCTTAGGTGAATCATGACTGCCCTCACCCTGCCCATGCCCTTGACCGTGTCCCAAACCCTGCACAGGCCCCATCCCAGGCCCTGACATATGGCCCTGGCCTTGGCCCTGACCTTGACCAGCTCCAGACCCTGGAGGGCCTTGAGCAGCATGATGGGCTCTGCTGTGCTCAATGCTCTCACTCTGCTCCCTCAGAGGCAGCCAGCGAGGAGTGTTGTCCAGCTGGGCTGTGTTTGCCAAGTCGATCAACACCTGACAAACAAACGCACACACACACACACACACACACACACACACAGAGAGAGAGAGAGAGAGAGAGAGGAAGAGACATGGGGAGGAAAAACAAACAAACAAAAAAAAAAGATGCAAGGTTTTGTGAATACAGGATGGACACATTATACAGACACTGTAAGCCAAGCCAGCCATTCACAATAGGCAGAAAAATCTAACTGACACATGAAAAGAGAAAAAAATATCACTGTGAATGAAGGTAGGTGAGACAATTCACAGTTTGGTGTGTGTGCAAACAGTATGACACACTAGATAATTACCATGCTGTTTGCATGTGGCATTAAAAGCATCACTCACTATGCACATTACAGGCATGAAACAAACACTGACTTCTGAGTTTTTGGGAAGGAAGTGATATGATTATAACAGTTGCTTAAATCAGCAAAAGCTGGTCAAACAGACCAACAGAAGGCTTTAGGGTGTGATAATAAATGCTAAATGCATCTGACATTTGATACTGCACAATTCAGATTCCAGAGGCACTCACTTCTCCCAGGAAGTCATTTGAGGAGGATCTGTCGTAGTCCCACACTGTCACCTCCAGTGTCTTTTTCTTCAACTGGAATTTTAAAAAAGGGTAGAGAAGGGAAGAGGATAGATACTTTGATTGAAGTTTTTGTGGGTGCATTTCGATCTAAAGGAGAAAAAATCTTCTTTTGAGACAGTTGCTTGTGTGTCTTTGTGTGTGGGGTGGCAGCTAAGGTGCACTATGTGTGCAACTCATGAATAAAACCTAGGTATACCACTGAGCCGGCACAGTGGAGCTACATTAGCAATGGTGTGTTTAATGCATGTACAGGAGTGTGCCCATGTATGCAGTCAGTTTGTATACATGTGTATGGGAATGTGTAGAAGGACACTGATCTCAGGGGTGAGTGAGCAACTGAATGATGCAGAAGCCTTTAAAATGCTGCCCAGGCCAACAGAGAAAGACGTGATTAATGTTAGTCAGCCCCAGAGGAGCCAATGAATCCTCTGCCTTTACAGGTGGCCGCTATTCTCAGAGCACTAAAGCCACTGCATCTGCACTTAAACCTGTGTCATAATTACAGCCCAGATGGTACCACTGGGCTGAACATGGATGCCTCTGTCACATATGATGCACACTGACGCACAAGCAAATGCACATGTACACACAGTCACACACCCAGTGAATAACAGACGCACGCAGGCACATAATTGCCAGGTTTCTATCACTCATTGTTTAAATGACCAAAAGTCAGTCTGTCTGTGTTGAAACTGTGAGTGAAGCAGAAGAGAAGGTTGTTAACCAGAATCCTGGGAGTGTTGATAAGAGGCTACATGGGGACATTGAGAACAGCCCAGAGGAGTGATCCACGAGGACAGAATCCAAATGAGAATATCCACATTTACCCAGAATGGCCTGCAGCACATATGAGCACAGCCGAGTCAAAGTTTCCATGTCTGTGTGTGTGTGTGTGTGTGTGTGAGAGAGAGAGAGAGAGAGAGAGAGAGAGAGAGAGAGAGAGAGAGAGAGAGAGAGAGAGTCATTTCATACCTGCTCAAGGTGAATATTCTTGTAGATGACAGTCTGGTTCCATTCTGGGTTCATGGTTTTCTGCGCATACTTGGTCCTTCTCTTGTTATCAGCACTGAGAAATCACGATATTCAAAGAGGTTGGCAGTCAACTCAATATCTCTCCTCCCTGCCCGACCCGTGGCAAATGGCCACCAAACTGTGACTATATTCAATAAATGTGGAATAAATAGATGGTTGTAAAATGATTCAATTCCTGTGGTGGAGAATACAGAAACAGGTAAAAAAAATGAAGAGGAAAAAAAGGTCAGACTCCAAACAAATTGTAAAGAAAACTTGTTTGAACCAGCCTATTTAGACTGCCATTGCTTCCACCAAATCACAGATTATTTCAGAAAGAGAAGGTGAGAAGGAGAAGCCCTGAAAGAAACAAATTTTGTGACTCAGTGGCGGTTGGTCCATAGAGGGTGATATGCTGTTGCCACACCTTAATAAAACAATAATAATAAAAAAATAAAATAGTTGTTATTTTGTTGAGTGTGAAAGGGCTACACAGGGCTACAATGTCTGGCACATGCATAATTTAATCTTTCAAGCCACACAAATAAGAGACTGTAGCCAACCAAATATTATTCATTGTCACAGAAGTTAAAGGCCCCATGGTGTACACTTTTCCAGGGTTTTATTTTAACTGCTGATATCCCCAGCATGATGTATTTGTGGTTTGGAGTACCTGTGGTCTGCTAAGTACAGTTTTACAGCTCCTCTCTCTTGCCTTTATCCCGGAGCTCTGGCAGCACGGTTCGTTTAGCCAATCAGAAGAGAGAATCAGCCCCTCTCCACTGATTGGCTGACAGTCTTCTGAGTGATATATGGTCGGGCCAATCAACCGACGTCGCCGCGCAATGCATTCTGGGACGTAAACACAATAGCGCGCCGCCATATTGAGCGAGAGGAAAACAGAG
>OMLB01016139.1:0-15095 GCA_900302555.1 Myripristis jacobus | reverse complement strand
GGAAACAGAGAGGGAGAGAACATGAGGGAGGGAGGGAGGGAGCGAGTGAGCAAGGGAGAACTCCTCCTGGTTGTCATGGCAGCAGGGAAATGCACCCTGGGATCGTGTGTTTCCAAGGTGAGGGGGGATGCTTGTGCTCTATTGGTCAGCTGAAGTCAGACATTTTTTTTTTTTAGTTAATTTTTTTTAAGTCATTGACTTGCTACTAATTGGCTGTTATAACTGCTTTGATGTTTCAGTTTGATCAGGACAAAACAAACGTCTATACTCGTTTGCTATATATATATGCTATACAGCATTTACATTGTGTACATTATGTTCCAACAGTGATGCATCCTGGATAGTGTTAGATTACTGCTGTACTGTATTTAAATATGTATAGTCAATTGTGCCTTTTGTTGCTGTTGTCTGGTGTGGAACATCATATCAAATCAAGCTGTAATGAAATGAGGCCAGTGCAGCTCAGCTTGTGTTACAAGAACGAACAGTAATGAACGAGTGCAATGCATGGTGTTACACAATAGGACGTATGCCTGCATCAACACATGTGACATGCAAGTCTGCATTGGAGCGCACTTGTCTGCATGTTTGAGTGTAGGCATGTGCGGGTTATGTAGCTGAGCGCGCTCTTTTCTCCCTGGTTTCGGCCAGATGATGGGAGGTGAGTGTGTGAGTCCTGGCGCGCTGTGGCGGGCGGAAGCAGAGAGCAGCGCTCTGTTAAGTAGGACAGTGCAGGATAAAGGGCCGCTGCCTCCAGTCTGGGGCTAAAGCGCTAAATTTATCCTCTCCCTGCTCCCAGCGCAACACAAACACACAGGCAGACAGGCACACAAACATGCTCGTCAACAATCGGCATGCAACCAAGTCCACGCTGATGTCACTTGTTGGAGACAGTCGGGTACACAAGCTTCTCAGGAGAATAATTGGTGTAGCGCACAGAGGCACAAGAATGTAGTCGAGCAGAACTGCATGATTAACGTCTAGCATGCGTACAGACGCTAGCACCGCTGATACAAATATACAGGAGCACCCAGCACCTCTCCTAAATACACCCCCACCCTCTGGTCTTCCCCACACTCCATCAGTCTCTGTAGCAACAGGAACTCTGGGGAGACTGGTCTGCGGGACCATGTGACCCAGCTCTCTGGATATATCATGTTGCCAGAGAGATCCTGTCCAGAAGATAAATATGGCTCTTAAAGGAAAATACCAGTCTTTTTCATTGGTATGGGTCACTTCCTTAATTGCTGCACTGCTATACATTATTAATAGGCCGCTTCCCATTGCATCACTTCAGTGCTACAATGTAAGGCAAAGTTCCTTTTTTTCATTCATGTTATTTGAGTTATTCTTAGTTAGTCATTTTAGTTATCCGTCACACTGTGTTAATAAAGTACCAAGTACCTGAGTTTTGGTTTTTTGTTTTTTTGGTGACGCATAATACATTAATGTTGTCAGCCTCAGCAAAAGCCATATTGTCTTTGTTGATTGCATTAGTTCAAGTGATTCGAATCCAAGAACAGGCTGCCAATTACTAAAGTTACTGGCTGAAATAAATGAGGAAGCTGTTTCTCCAAATAAATTGGCACCACTCAGTTGACAAAGATGGATTACAGCTTTACATCAAGGAGAATGTCTGTGAACAAGGTATTAGATGGCGTCCCTAAGTGAACAAGATCCCATGAGCTGCTGAAGTTAATGTGACTTTGATGTACATCTCGCGACACACCGCGCACATTTTAACGATAATCTCGGACTGTTTGAAGTAGTGGGGAAATAAGAGACGATCAAAGAACTCCTAACACCTGATGGTAAGACTATTCCACCCGTTTCTCCTCTTTAATGCCTTCTCCATTTCCTCTAATGGCAGCTAGGGGGCTGAGAGAACTTAGAGTTCAGCTTCCATTACTGAAGTTACGCCACATCATTACTGGCCTTTTTAAGTTGTGTGAAATATTGTAGGAATACTGCAGGGAGTTCCAGCGCTGGGGATAGCCCACACTGGTGTCAGCGGTGGGATTCTGAGTCAGACAATACAAAAACAACAACAAGGGTGGCAAACGTGACTATTCATGGAGGGAATCCTGTGCCCTCCCGTTTCCACTGCTCCCTCTCAATTTCCCTGCTGTTGCTCTCTGCCTCTCCCGCCTCCTCAGCCACTCTACCCAGCATTCCTCCCATTCCTCCCATCTTCCCATGTGACCAGAGGCTGTGGCAGGGAACAGGGCTGAGTGCAGGCCTGAAGAAGTCGTCATAGTTAATCCCTCAGGCCTAAAACTCCCTCCCTGCCTGCCAGTCTCCCCCTCCCCTCCTCTCCGTGTGTTTCTGAGAAACTGCGATTCCTGTGTACTGTCTTTAATCCAGAGGTTTGGACAGATGGCCCCATTTAAAGCTAATCCCTTATATGGTGTTAGGCCTTTCACCTCATCGCTGTAGACTAAAAGGCAGCTGCATTGTACCCTGAACTATCTCCAGTGTTAACGGATTTACTGGACCCTTTGTCCAGGGCAAGGTAAACTCAGGTGAAACTGTCAAATTGTGCTTCTCCAGACAGCCAACTGTAAGCTGTACTTAAAATACTTGAAATGTATAATAATGAAGCCAGAGAGGCCAAAATACACAGGTGAGGGTTGCAGCCTACCTAATCAGTAGTTTGAGCTAAGGATTAGGTGTCTGTAGGTGATGTGGCCTTTGTGTACTCCTGCTGGCCATGTTGTCAATAATCAACAGTGCATACACCCTGCCTGCCATCGGCTAAAGCAACTAGTCACTGGAAGTTCATTCATTTTCTTCAGAGCTGAGCAGCCAAAAAGAAGCTTAGCCAATGTGACAGTGTTGGACTGTTTAGTCTGTGTGGAAAATTTGGGCGCTGTCAAAGTTTGTTGGGGATATGGGCTGCCTGCAGCCAATCAAAGCATGTCTGCAGGTCTGGAGAACTTCTTGAGATCAGCTAGAGTTGAGGCCTTAAAAAATGCCTTGGATAAGTTAAATGTAGCATTAGATGTGTTTTAGAGGTCTTTAAATGTGCCGTTTTTCTACTGAGAAAGTCTTGCAGATATATATTCTGGACGGTCTACAGTTGTTAATTTTTACTTTTATCTCATTCGAAAAGTAGGGCTGAGTGATGTAAATGATTATGAAATCCAATCTCACAATGTATTTTTCTGAGTACCTCAGTATTGAAATTGTGAGAATAATGTAGGGATGACTATTGGTGTTTTATAAGGTTTTTATAAGCAAGAGATTTTTGATAAACTGTCATTAGTAATGTAGATATGATAACCAAGCTGGTATAGGCAAACAATAGAAATACAGTCTTAATAAGTTCAGAAAATTGCATCCCTTTGCTGTAATGCAGCCTTTAAAACCATGTAAAGACAGCTATGCCAGATCACCATATTACGATATCCAAAATTTCATATAGTCTCATATCATAATATTGATTATATCCATATACTGCCCAGCCCCACTGCAGAGTAAACTTTAATGTTAATTATAGCTAAAATTAAAATATCTCAGATTTAACCTGATCAAACCAAGACATCAGACTTTTGTGTTTCCTGTTTAGTACCATCATAAATCATCTCCATTAAAAAGAAAAAGGAAAAAAAAAACACTTTTCTGTCCACCTTACCAGCATAAAAGAGACGTGGGCCTCTGAAGTCTCAGTAAGGTGAAATAGGAACTTTCAAATGATAATTCTTAGTACATCTTTAGATTTTAATTACCAGCAGACAAGTATGGTTATACGTTTTCATTGCACCCTGAGCTATATCTTAACATGATATTACATCTAATTTCAGTAGACAGAGACATCAGGCTTCTGGTATTCATCCTGACAGACATTAATTAATATGTCTGCTAAAACAATAGAGATTACGTCCTCCTGTCAATCCTGCATACTATTTTGTACCCCTGGTGTACTGTAGTTGACATGAGGACAGCTGTCTAGTTGGCCCTGTGGCATGTACTTTTCATCTGTGTACAGAACGTATCTCAGTCGGCAGTCAAAATTTAAAAACCACAAATGATTCTAGCAGTGACTGTAACATGATTTTCAAAAAGTGTTTCAGCTAATTTGCAAGAAAAATGGCAAAGTAGGCCCAGCCTTTGTGAGCTAACTGCAAAAGCTCAGCTCTAATCCAGGATGAGGCTGACTAATTGGCCATGGCTCTGGGTAATGAACCTTTATTATTACAACTGCACAACTCACATTACTAATGGCATGATGACCTAATGACTCAATATAAGCATGGCTTAAAACAGTCTTAAAATTCCATCCGTCTTACATAGAACCATTGATAATTATAATAGGTTTGGTTTTTCACTGGCATTTCATGGAGTGCCTTAAACACTACATGATTTAAGAATACCACTGAGCACATTTGGGATTACAATATGTATTTTGAATAGAGGGCGCCTGTTTTGACAATTAATACCTATCAGGCTGCAGTGTTTGAATGAATGCTTTGTTTGTGAGAAAGAATTGACTCTGAAAGATAATCATGTGTGCTAATGAATATAATTATTGAAAATATTTTTCTCAGGACAGAGTTAGTATTTCCCTCAGATTGAGTCACTTGCTTTTTAGCTGACAGCAGGTGCATTAGAGGGACCCTGGTGTGTGTGTGTGTGTGTGTGGGTGTGTGTGTGTGTGGTGTAGCCTAAATGTGGAGGGAATTAGGAGCTGACTTGCTGTCAGTGTTATGTCAGTATTATCTTTAGTCGGCTCCAGCTGTATCTAATGTGTGTCTATGATAAACTCGCACTGGATCGGATTTCTCCTCTTTTTGTGGAGTTGTCGTTCTATCTGTTTCCATTTCTCTCTCCCTCTCAAGTTTAATCTGACATATATAAAGTGGCTCGCCCCCTCTCCATTTGTGGCAGAGGGAAATCAATTCAAAGTAATAGAGCTTTGCGTGTGTCTAAGTGAATGTGCTGGCTTTAAGAGTTTTAGTGGAGTGTTTCCCCTAGCACCCAGTCTCCTGTGTGAGCTGCGTGCTGACGCTGTTGCGACTCGTAGGTGTGTGTGTGTAGAGAGTGTGAGTGTTTCCTTGGCAGCAGACAGTGCTGTTGTCTCCCAATGGTCAGGTGGTCAGACAGTAGGGAAGATGACATCACCCTGGAAATATCTCCTCTAATCCAACGCAGCTCGCCTTTTCTCTCTGTCAGTCTCTTCACGCCAGACCAAATATGGCACCTACATATTAAAACGAAAACACGGTGCGTGTTCATTTTTCGGTGTGTTTCTGGTCTCACAGTCTGACTGTCTTCCTCTTCAGAACCAACTAGGCTTCAGCTCAATCCATAGCATGTGTCGTGAGAGGTGCAAGTCAAATTTGCATTGCCTTGCACCATACAGATATCTTGCTGACAGGCAGCTATGTCTATCATGTAAACAATCATATGCAAACATATAAGCTTTGCAAACGGGCTGGTGCTGCTGGCGCGCGGAGAGTTGGCTGCATTGCTTCTTCCAGGCAACAGTTTGGAGTTACATCCAGCATTTAATTAGGAAACATTGGTGTCGACTGATGTATCATGGGCAATTTCAGCATGTCGGACAAAATGTAGCATAAGGAAGTGCATTATGGTCAGTGCCGGGCATTCTTAGTTTTTCAGGCTGGTCTCTCTCTACTTCTGCTGTAATTTTTAGCCTTATTATCCCTCCGCTGCTAACATTGTTCTGTTTTTGTTTCTGTTTTACAAAGTAGGCAGAGCACTACTGCTGTGCCACATTAGTTCAATAATTGAATGCGGAAAAAAAATCAAACAAATTCAGATGCAGTAGATGCATAGTATCTGTTGAAGTTAAAAAGACATAGCCTCCCGTAGTTGCCACATGATGATGTATCCCACTGCTTATCCTTTGACCGCTGCTACGGGCAAGTAGTTTGTTTTCTAGCAACATGTAGTTGTACAGGAGTATGAGTCTCTCAGTCTTTGCTTAGCATTTGCACTTCCAAATCTTTATAAATATAGTTGCCTTGCTGTGCAGTTTACGATAATGCCTTTATGTTCTTTGCATATGAGACAAAGGAATGTGTTTATTTCTTCATCTGTCCACCTGTTGATATTACTGCCATCCGTTATGACAGCAGCTCTCTGTCTGAGGTCAGGGGTCAAAAAGCAACCGGTTCTCTGATTAAATCTTGTGCTGTTTTTATTCGTGTTTTCATCACAAATGATTGTGCTTTTTTAAATCAGTAAAAGGTTTATCCACTTCAAGTGAACGTGTAAACTTTCAGGTCCATTTTGGGAGTGTACTCAATGTTTGCTGTTTCCATCAAGCATTTTTTAAAAATTCAGTACAGCAAAATGCTCATAATAAAAAAGCAGGGTTACTGACATAGACTGATGAAAAAGAGCTCAGTGTCTGCACATCGAAAAATTCAAGCTCCCACAAAATTTATCTGTACAGTGTTGTGACCCACAGGGCCTCAGCCAGGCAAAATCTTAAGTGAAGGTGAGGTGTGAGGTTAGACAGGCAACGTATGACCTCACACATCACTAATTAGCCATATGACACTCAAAATGTCCCCAAAACAGAGAATTGTTTACAAAATAACAATTTTCAATATGTACACAATACGTATAAGAAATAAATGGCATGTTTAATGCAGACTACACATCTTTGTTATATTTTTGTATGTCATGCATGTTAACAGCGTTTCTAATTATTGTTTCAAAATTGGTGCTGGAGATCTGATCAGTATCCTGGATGAGCTAGGTGAACTGTGTATTGACTAACATGGTAAAAATGAGCATAGAAAAAACAGGCAGGTTGTGCTTGTGTTTTTTAAGAATAATTTTCTTTTATGGGAGAATAGTTTGGGTGGTGTCTGCTAGTTGGCACTTTGCCCAGAAGTTGACTAGTTTGTTTCTGCCTCATGGAGCCAATAAATCAGAGTAAGATTAGACATTAAGTTTAACTTGAATTTTTTATTGGACCTTATGACCGGTGAGATTTTTGTGTCTCAGGCTTTGACAGTTTTTGCCAGTAAGAAAAAAAAAAAAAGTAATTCCCGGCTAACGGAAACCCAGGTTCTAGCTTTCACTTCAGCAGCCATTGTCAGAGCATTTTAGTGTTGTTCGTGCATCAGCTCATAGATGAAACATTGCTTCATCTATCAGCTAATATCAAACTTATGCCACAGTGTGCCTGAGCCAGCATTTCCTGTGACAGAAGCAGCATGTCCTCTCAAAACATGTTTATTTACCCCATATCCTCATAACAAGGCGTTGCAAATAGAAATGCCATGCACCAGGGCTGATTGTGGTTGTTATTGTGTTGAGGAAGTGTACAGCAGCTAAGCGGAAGCTCAGTTCTTGGAGCACGGCCGGCCAAAGCCCAACAAATATCTGTGGAATGTCACAGCCCTCACCGCTCCCTCCTTCCCCTTTTCTCTCGCCATGTCCGCCCTATTCCTGCCAGCCACTTCAGTTTCCATGCCTTCAGTTTCACTTTTGATTTACTGTAAATTGAGATTCATATTCTCGTGAGTGTGTGTACGGTATACACATATATCAATCTGCCTGAATGTGTCTGTGTGTGCTCCCGTCAGAGTAGGTTGAGTAGAGTTAGAGAGAGTTAAAGACAGCTTGTGATTGTTTTGTGATGATACAGTATGTCCGGTTAGGAACTGATAAGTGACAGACTAGAGCCATGTTAAAAGCTTTGACAGAATTTGTGTGGAGTTTATCTTCGTGATGATAAAACACAGAAGCGGAGTGATTAACAACACAGTGGTACAATACTGTAACAACAACCTAGAGGAGATGCTGAGGAGAAGCTGCAGATGAGATAAAATTCCCCGAGGAGCTTGTAAAAACATCTCTCCTCAAAACAAACAAAACAACAACAAAACGATCAAGGTGACAACTTGAAGACGCAGAAAACAGAAACAGCATATTGCAGAGTAGTAGTACACAAATGAGCTCCATAAACGGACAAGGGAAATACAAAATTAAAATGTCCATAATGCAGGGAAATGTTGTACAATTTGGCTTTGCAACCCTAATATCTGTATTAAAAAAAAATGTATGCAGAATGATTTATAGCAACTCAGGCAGCAAGGGAGGAATCTGAATGATCTGTCCCCTTAGGTTTTACATGGGTTCCATGACAGCAACTGTTTTCATTGCCATTAGCTGTGACAACATCAAGCCGCAAATCCATCTGCTGGCAAGCCTGGGTACAAGTAACACATGGAACATATTGAGATGTAGATGCAGATTGAGATATTGTTTGCACAAACACAAAAACAGTTTTTTTTTCGTTCCTTGTCCTGCGTTTGTCCTCCATCTTTGTCATGAAATGCACAGGGTTTGTGGCAGACATTGTAAATAAAAGCTTATTCTTAATTAATGAGACTGCTTATGAAAAATTACAGATGATTCGGGATTGCTACCTATGTGCTGGAAAATGTGGACAGTGTCCAACACAGTTTGGCTGCAAGTCAGACCAAGCTATTTGAAGACATCACTTTGAGCTCTGCTAGTTTTTTGATACTTAATAGATGAAACTGTTAACTGATAAAATGATCAGTTAGTTAATTGACAGTGAAAATAATTATGATTTGCAGCCCTGGGTTTTAATGTAGAAGAATGCTGTAGGTTTGTATTCTGTACATGCTCTTTTTCATCGCGTTAATGACAAGTGTTGAATGCAGTGTAGTGTCACTTGGAAGGAAGTTTCTGCCTTATCACACCTTACATATAAAGACTGTTAAAAACCAGGAAAAAATATAAATCACTTGGATCACAGAGAGAAATAAAGAAAATATGCTTTATTTCCATCAAGTAAGGCATTGTAGCTTACACTAGTCTCTGTAAATATGATCTCTACGTGGTGTATATAGTGTGATGAAACAGCTGTGCCCCGTTTCATTTATGATTTATTTTCTATCGGGAATCAGATGTAGGCGAATCTTGCTGCTATGGTCCGATGTAATGCGATGTATCCAGTGTACCAGGGTCAATTGATTTTAACGGCAACGTCCACTCAATGGCTAATGGTGTAGCTGGGACAGTGGTGTTGGTGCAGGTATAGTTAACAGGGTTTCAGATTTAGTAAGAACGAATATATTCTGCTCATGGCCAAGAAACACTGATTATTGGTTTTATGTGATTTATTTTTGGCGAGATTATTATCAGATTATTTTTTGTGTGTGCACAGAATATGCCTTGAATTTTAAGATGATCAAAATCTCAGCGAGCACAGTAAACCGCTGATGAAGTGAAATGGCTGTTCACCTTGCGCGGCGTGCTACACAGCTGACCGTCCAAGTGACAATGATAGAGGCTGTCAGCCCTGCTCGGCTCTCTCCCTCCCTGCGATCTCTCCCGGCTGGCGCACAGGTTGCCGCTGGCCTTCGGCACCTCATTTCCATGGCATGCCAGCTGAAGGCAAATGTGCCCACCTGCCCTCCTTTGTATGTGGCCCTGCTCCAAATCCTCACTGGATTATCTTATTGTCTCCTTATCCAGCCAAAGGCCACCAAACATTTGCATCTGAGAGGTGGAGCAGGGAGTGTCTCGGCGGACGATCCGAGCGCCGTGCACGTCTATGTGTGTGTGTGACAAGGAAGAGAGAGAGGAAAAAAGAGAGCAGATCAGACAGCGGCCCAGTCCATTTGCCTGTTAATAGATGAAGAGCAGAGGAGCTGCGAGGGAGAGGAAAGGTGGAGACAGAGAGGAAAGACGATTAAAAGATCTCGTTGCTTTTTGTCAAAAGGCTACAATGGAATTTCCCCCCTCCTTGGTGCTATTTCTCAACATGACAGAGATGCAGACAGAGAGCGAGAGGCAGACACAAGAAAGTGAAGGGAGATGCTGCTAATCTATGTAATGAAGGCAATACAAAGACAAGTAGCAAATTGTTTTGAAGGCTGTATAACCCAGTATTTTGGCAGCTTTACAGCCCCACTGTATCACATGATCTTTTCTCTCCATTGTAATGTTAACTTTGCGTTTAATCCTTCCAATAATAGAGCAAACAAACGAGATGAGGAATATTTAGCCGTTTAGAGAGGGATTTCTGTGTCCATTAGCCCATGCAGAGGTCAGTACACAAGTGACTCACACTGCGCCGCTGACAGGTGGTGTTTGTACACGCGCACGCTGCAGTGATACTCACAACATTGGCCTTTTTTTGTTTTTTTGTTTTGCCTTTTTTTTGAAGTGCAAGTGGTGTCTTACTGCAGGGAAGATTGCTTTATAAAAACCCAGATATTCTCAATGTACTGTAACTGTGTAATGTAATTAAACAGCCATAATATGTCATAGTTTTGGGGACCCCCAGAAAATCTGAAAAGGGCTCCATTTGTCAAAATGAGAAGAAATGTATTTGTTATTTAATTTGATGGTAGGACACCTCCCAGATGAGGGGCCTCTACGACAAAATGTTGGCAAATTGGAGTGTGTGGCTCTATGATGGGCATCAACATGAGTATGTTTGGAAACCAAACCAGCTAGTTGTAGAGAGTATAGGGAAATACTGCATGTGATAAATCTGCATGTTTTTAGCTTGCCCATGCCTACGCTTGCCCTGCATGCCTCACCCTAGCACACACACATACACATACATACCCGCTGTGTTTACCAGCTGCTGTTTGTGTGTGTGTGTGTGTGTGTGTGTAACCTGCATGCTGGGGTGTATGCGCTCGTGTTTGCCGAAGCAGCAGGCCGCGGATGTTTGCAGAAGAATTGGGTTTGGCATGGCATGATGCTGTGTGTTTGCATATGTCACACACGTGGACAGCACAATGGATGCTCCGGGGACCGCGTCCCACGGTCGGACGGACCCAATAGGATTGTGCTGCAGTTCGCAACAGTGAGAGCAACGCTAAATCCAGACCCTTTTGTGTACACCGGGGTGTGTGTCAGTGACGACAGAACGTGTCAGGTTGTGTTGTTGTTGTTGTTGACGTTTTTATGTTTACTCAGCTAAGTGCTAACCAAACACCTGTTGACGCCTGAGCCCTCTCCTGTCAGCGATCACTTTACGACTCGGCAGTCCTAAACTAAGCTCTCGGGGGCTTTTATCAGTACCTGACTTTGTCTTTTCCAGAAAACTGAGCTGAATTGGGAGATTAAGATTTTTGCCTCTCTATTCCCCGCTCAAGCTTACCTTTAATAACCTTTCCAGCCACATGATCTTGGCAAATTCCTTTCCATGCCCTTTTCCATTTCTTTGATAAGACACTTGGAATAAGGCAGGCCCGAAGAAAGCCGCTTGCAGGAATATCGCCAGAAGTGTTGCTGTATCTGTGATGCTGGCAAATCAAAAACAATCAAGCTGAAAGAGTTTGAGTCTTTTCAGAAATGCTTTTCCGCAGCTGCAGATTCGATGAATTTATCCATGTTGAATAAAGCTGAAGTAAAGAATTACTGACTGGCTGATATGTTGGCACATTGCTTGGGAAGAGCCATAGCCTGGTTGCTGTTGGCTAGCAACGTGATCATCAGCAGTCAGAGAAATCTTTCAACGTGCAACAATTTCCATGAGAACAGCTGGCATGTGTGTTAATCTTCTTAACCAATCAGCTGACACTGAAAGAGCAATCTGTACAATCAAATTTGTTGAAAAGTGAATTGAGGCTGATTTGATATCATCTGTGTGTGTGTGTGTGTGATGTGTGTGTGTGTGTGTGTGTGTGTATATGCATGTGTGTGTGTGTGTATATGTCTTGATGTGTCTCAGGCTGTACTTCTGCCTGCCGAACCACAGATGGCAGCCCTCCACCTTTAGCTCAGTGGTGTTCTGCAAACGCAGACGTGTGCATGTGCGTGTGTGTATGTGTGAGAGAGTGTGTTTTGTCAAGTTTGCTTTGCTCGTGAGAGGAGAGTGGTAGACTGCAGTTCTGTTGATGTCTGCAGAATTCAACAACACACCTTGTCTCTCTCTCTTGCACTCTGTCCCTCTCTCCCTCTGCCCTTCCCTCCTTTAATCCTTCCCCATTTCTCTTTTCCCTTTTCCTTCTCTTCTTTGGCTCGCCTTAAAATAATACATCAAGTTTTTTTGGAGAATAGAATGTTGGTCAGTTTACCCCTTTAGTTATGACAACAGAGGAACCCAGTTTAATTGTCCCTGGTAGCTGTGGTGCTCCATGCTAAAATGTTAAGTGTTTAATTGAGTGATAGTAAACAACTAGAATTATCTATAGAAGAATTATCTGTAGCAGTGAGAAAATGAGAACTTGCAGCAGCTGTAAATTATGTAATTTCAAATGATATTTGGCTATCTGGCAGTTTTTTGTAGATCAGTGGTAAAAGTAGAAGTAGAAAATATTCACTATTATGACGTATAAAGGACTACGTTCCCTGTTTTCTTGTACCTGAGCATGGTGGTCGGTAATAGGAGCCTGTGCACGGCAAGAAATTACAACACCATGGATGAATAGATAGCTGCTCTGCTCAGATAAAGCTGGCTATATTCAGTTTATGATATTCAGTTCTAAAAGTTTCTGAATCAACGAGCTAGATGATAAAAACTTCTTAAAGTGTTTTATCACTAAATGCTCAGTCATATATTTTGGATAATTACAATTGCATGCAAAACTGCATCTGGTTATTGGCAGTGAACTCATGATACAATGTGTGTCATGATACATGGCTCATGATATGGTTAGGGTTAGGTTGTTACATTGCCAAATGTATAAATAGAGCACCTGGATAGACTAATAAAATCTACAATTCATTTTTAGCCAATTTCAACAATTTAATTCAAGCATCGTTATTTTCATCAGGAAAAAAGGTGAAATTGATCAGTGCACCATCCCCAAAAAAAGCTTCACATACCCCCCACCCCTGCTAGCCTTTGTCACTTCAGGCCCGCTACAGTCGAGGGCCGCCTCGTCCCCTCAGCTCCATGCTGCGGTAATGAGGAGGAGGTGGGGTGCATGCCTTCCTGCCATTCCAGCTTTCCTCCACCTCCTGCGCCCTGCTCCTTCTCACACACACACACACACACACACTCCATGTGGTTGGCTGATGTGCACCGCCCCTGGACTGGACTATGTTTTTCACCGCAGCACACACACTGACATGCACAGAACACAGAGTCATAGGAGCCTAGTGTAATTTATAACCTCAGCACCAGAGCCGTCGTGACACACCTCCCAAACAAAAGGCGTCTCTGCTCGCGCTCTGCCAACATGTGGCCTAAATCACCAGTTGTGTTTTCACACCCTCACCTAGCTGCTCACCAGTATCTCTCCGCTGTCTGCTCCTTCTGTTTCACCGCTCAGATGACTCCTCATTCACTCAGCAGCCTCGTATTAACTATTGTACCCTACTTCTATAACCATTTGCTCCTCAGCGATGCTTTTTCCCTATCTTTTATCCTACCTTTCCTGCTACAGCTGCCCAGCTGATCCTGTATTTTTGTGTAAAGCAGCTGATTCTGTCAGTATATTGGCAGTAATGAATCAAATATTTCAATGCACTTAAAATCCCATTAGCTAATAATGGTGATAACACAATAATAGAAATTTCCATTTCGGTCATAATTATACAGCTCTCTTTCCTATCGGTTTCTCCTCAAAATGACGTTTTACTTCAATCTAGCTCCACAAGCCTTTAAAATGAATGCTATTAGTTAAATTATTAGTTAAATTGAAATTAATGCTATTCAGTCAGTGGTTAAAAATATTGTACATGGACCTGTGCAGTCAGTATGTGTGATTATGCGTACCATGTTACTCATGTTTTTACCAGTGTCTGTGTTAAGCTGCCTGCCCAGGCATAGCAGATGAACTCTGGCTTATTTACAGAAATGTTTTTAACGTGCAGTGTCCCCATCAAATAAATGAATAAACTTAGCTAAATTGAAAATGAATGCTATTACTTAAAATGCACTTCTGATGATAAAAAAAAAAAAAACTTGGATGCCACTGGATATTTCCCATAGTTGTTACCATTGTTAGTAACAGTGCCAACATGTGCCAATGCCTTTGCCAAATCATTATCATTAAAATCCTGCTGGAGTGACAGTACAAATCTTTGAGCCATTTGCATAAATATTGGTGGAACGCTAAGCTGAGGATGTCTAATTCCTTCTCTCTCTCTCTCTCTCTCTCTTGCTCACTCTGACTCACCTTTATTAGCCTGCAAGCTCCCAGCTATAGAATATGAACATAACATACTCATAGCCAGCCACTGACTAGCGCTGTTCGCACCGCCTTGTTTTCCAGCAAAAAAAAAAGGCATGTAAGATGAATGTCAAGCTCTGCAGGGCTTACAGCATCTCTCGACTATGTAGGTGGTATTATCTTATTGAAGTGCGCTCTCTCCCTCTCTCTCCCTCTCTCTCTCCCTACCTCTCCATCTCTCAGTCTGCCTCGCTCTCTCTCGCTGCTCCTTTTCTTTCTCTTTAATCCTCTGCAGAGTAGGTGTGCCAGAGAGAGGGAGAGGGAGACAGGGAGAGAAGACTGATATTTGCTTAACCAAATCCTCAGAGGAGGCAACCCTCTTTGATCCAGTTCCAAATTCACCGCGTCTGCTTTCATTTGGTCATCCGTCAGTTGCTCTGTCTCTCTCTCTCTCTCTCTCTCTCTCACTCTCTCTCGCTGTCTGTCTTTCTGTGCGTGTGTGTGTTTATGTTAGACGATACCAGGCTGAGAGAGAGGGAGAGGAAAGCCTGGAGACAATGGGCCATTTTTTTTTCTTTTTGCCCCGTTCCTCCATCCCTCTGTCCTTCCGTCTGCCTCATCCTGGCTTTTCCCTTTTCTTCTTGTACTTGTTGCTTTTGTTGTGCACAGTTGAGGTCAGGCTGGCACTGGCAGGCGTTGTTGTAAGCAGAGGAGTTGCTCTGTGTGTGTGTGTGTGTGTGTGTGCAAATGTATCTACACACATGCACACATTTGTGTGCTCGTGCATGCATGGATGCATTCGTGTGCATGTGCATGGATGCACGTGTGTGTGTGTGTGTGTGTGTGTGTGTGTGTGTGTGTGTGTGTGTGTGTGTGTGTGTGTGTGTGTGTGTGTGTGTGTGTGTGTGTGTGTGTGTGTGTGTGTGGCAGAGACGGTTGCAGTTTTCAACAGGCCATATCCCAGTGGGGCTATGTGAGAAGAGCAAACTGCAGCAAAGGCAA
>OMLB01016133.1:40566-57206 GCA_900302555.1 Myripristis jacobus | reverse complement strand
ATTTAATCTTTCACTGTGTAGGTCGATGTAGTTGCTGATGCAGCTTCAGTCTGCGTCTCACCTTTGCTTTGTTCTGTGCAGCGGTGAGCTCAGTGCTGTACGGTGAGCGTCTGGGTTTGATGCTGGACTACATTGACCCTGAGGCTCAACATTTCATTGACTGCATCACCCTCATGTTCAAAACTACCTCACCTATGCTGTACATTCCCCCGGGCCTGCTGAGAGTGACCGGAGCCAAAGTGTGGCGGGACCATGTGCAGGCCTGGGATGGCATCTTCAGCCACGGTAGGATCTAACAAGTCTGGGAACAGTTCATAAATTATGTTTTCATGCATCAACACAACTCTCCACTGAGATACCACCTCAGCCACTTGATTATCACATTTCGTGTTATTCCTGGAACATTTGGTGTAGTTTTATGTTTCATTTACGGTCCTTTGGCTTACCAGCGGACCGATGCATCCAGAACATCTACAGGCAGTTACATCAGGAAAGAGGCACTCCAAAGAAATACCCAGGAGTCCTGGCTAGCCTGCTCATACTGGACAAACTGGCCATTGAAGACATCAAGGCCAGTGTCACTGAGCTGATGGCTGGAGGAGTAGATACGGTACAGAACACACTAAAAACTGCATACAAACATTTCTTTTTCATATGATAGACGTGATACTTGCTCTTTGAGACTGTGACAGGATGACTTTTTATCGCTGTGAACACCTTGTACATTTCAGACCTCCATAACTCTGCTGTGGACGCTGTATGAATTGGCCAGACATCCCAACCTCCAGGAGGAGCTGAGGGCCGAGGTGATCGCTGCCCGGGCTGAAAGTCAGGGGGACATGATGGAGATGCTGAAGCGAGTCCCTTTGGTCAAAGGAGCACTGAAGGAAACACTGAGGTGAGAGAACTGCAGCACAGGCGACGTGTGCACTAATAATACAGCAATTATCTTACTTGAATTAGTTTTTACTCTGCAAACAAATTCAGAGCTGCCGCATCATCAAATGGTTATGTTCCCTTTCTTAGATAATAATACAGTGTATTAGAATTTCCAACCATATGTTTGTTTTTTTTCTTCCATTCAGTGAAACTAGGCATATCATGTTCAACAGCTCCCACAAATTTCTGTTGTCATTAGTTTGTACTGTGGTATTTGCAATTAAATATAGATATATATATATTTAAAGGATTCTACAGAACACTTCAAGGCATGAACTTCTTCATAACTGAGGACATTCATGCCCATTTTCTAAAATGTATAAATATGCAAGCAAATGGTCAGTCAGTGCCATTACCTTAATTATGTTTTCATCAGGAATATAATTACATAATTGTCTAGGAAACAACACACTCCTTACACATCTGTGCTAATATTTTTTAACCTTCCTAGCTGTGAGGTTACTGACCCTTTTATCATGATTGTAATTGTGCCACTTACGTGCATTAACTGCCCTTAAATATAGAATTTTAATTTTCCATCCTCAGGCTGCATCCTGTTGCAGTGAGCTTGCAAAGATACATAACAGAAGACATCATTATTCAGAACTACCACATACCATCTGGGGTAAGGGGGCAATTAGCCATATACTGGGACAAATAATGTTTTGTAGTTTGATCGCTGTTAGTTATTTATTTGTGTGTGTGTGTGTGTGTGTGTGTGTGTGTTTGGTCAGACTCTGGTTCAATTAGGGCTTTACGCAATGGGCAGAGACCCTAAGGTGTTCTTCCGTCCCGAGCAGTACCAGCCGTCCCGCTGGCTGAGGACAGAGAGCCACTACTTCAGGAGCCTGGGCTTCGGCTTCGGCCCACGCCAGTGTCTGGGACGCAGAATAGCCGAGACGGAGATGCAGCTCTTCCTCATCCACGTGAGATACACGGAGAAGAAAAAGTAGTTCCAAGAAATAATTTATGGCACATTTATAGAGCATCTTCAGTATGTTTGTACAATGTCTCCTGTCTTTGCAGATGCTGGAGAATTTCCGAGTGGAGAAACAGCGGCAGGTGGAGGTGCAGAGCACGTTTGAGCTCATCCTGTTGCCTGAGAAGCCCATTTTATTGACTCTGAAGCCTCTGCAAAGTAATCGGTGACCAACTTGCCAAAGAAACGGTGATGTGTGTCGAGATACATTTTTGTATCTCGGACAAGGGGGTAGGACTAGAAAAGTTTTTTTGAACTTCTTCCTATCCTTTTTGGACATGATGTTTGGGTGACAAATTAGGCGTTTTTCAAACGGACAAGGCTTTGTTGCCTGTTGATTACAGTTTTTTTTTTTTTGGTTGTTATTGCTGTTGTTTTATTTGTGGGTAGACTTTATTTCTTACTCTGCCTTGATTCTGTTTCACTTTGTTTTAACATGTTCAATAAAACTGATTGATTGTGTTGTTCCCTCACAGTTACACATAAATGGCACCTCTGAACCTTAGACCCTCACTGAGCTCAAGGAAAACTCCCATGGTAATCCCATTAGGAAGATACATGTGCATGAACAAATTACCCCAGTAACTGCAAAATTGGGCAATATAACTATTATATTTATATCACTTAGTGTGTAATGATGAAAATGTGTAGTCCATGTGGGTGCTGTATACATGGAGTAACATGGTGCAAGGTTTTAGTTTTTTAATAATCTACCATATCAACCACTTATAAATAAAAGAATACAATTGAACAAAAAGCATCTTGTGAACATTTATTTTGAGAGGTTAATTATTAAATGAAAAATGTTTTACTATGAAATTTACTGAGGAGAAACATCTGTGTGCGCTATTTGATCTGGGCCAGCAGTGGTGGAGATGCAGGTAATTTTCCCGGTTTCTGCTTCTTCTTTCTGCTTTGCTCATTCTGGAAATCAGACACAGTCCTCTGTGAGAAACAGAAAGTGTTGGGGAAAATCCGTCTACAGTAGTCAACCAGTTCACTGCATTTCAAAAATGTCATGCAACAGTGTTGCAGCAACACTGAAGATATTTAGTAAGACAAATGCTGGCAAGCGACCCCCTACTGACCAGAGGAAGATTGTGAAGGGTTGTGGTGGACGATTGAGCAAAACCGTGCTTGTGCTCACTTAGTTTGGTCAACATTTCCTGTTTTTGCCTGCCCCATAATTTAGAGCTCTCCTCCAGCTGTGACACATGCAAACAAACACAAAGCACACAGACAATTATATATTATGTAACTGATGAGTGACTTTATAAGCCTCTGAAAAATATGCAAATCATAATGTTTGAACAGGAGTGCCGATTCTCTTTGTATTTCTACCTGAGTCTCCAGTGTTTCCACTCTTGCTTCAGCTTTCTCCAGCTTACTCAGCAAATTCAGTCTCTCCTTGTCTGGCATTGTCTCTGGTATCTGAGAGAGAAATCACACACACAACTATTTCTGATCACCAATGGCCATTTTCTTTTTTGTGGAAAATCTCACATGGCAGTAAAACCAGACTAAGGTAGTTCAATAAAGCAACTTCTTCATGTGACACTAATAACCTATGGAACTGGCTCAAATATGAAACATGGTCTACAAAAATATTCCCAGTCCTTGTATCTGATGTTTTTACACTATATCCAAATTATGCTGGTGGAGAAGTGGTTTGGTAATGTTTGTAAGTTTCTGTACCTGTGCTAAGTGCTGTGTAATGATGGCTGCAGGCTGCTGGCAAATCTTCTCCAGCTCTCCTCTGAGACGAGTGTTTTCTGCTGCCAAGGCAGACTCTGTCTCTTTCCTTTTGCGGTCTGTCTCACCTACACACAGCATGGAGAGATTCCCGTCATCCTGGCCTCTCTGAATATTTGTGAATAGTTGACTCCCTCACCTTAATAAGTCCTCTCACCTTTTTTCTTTTTCACCACCAGCTTTTTCTCATTGTTCTGTTTTTTCCTCTCTGCAAGTTTGTTGTCCAATGCTTTCTCCATATTTTTAATGATCTGACAAACGAGACAGCACAAACGTACATCACATAAGCTGTTATGTATGGGAAGAAAGGTGACGCATAGGTGTTAGTGATAAAAGCATGGCGTGGATAGCGTCTCTAATCAATGACCTTCTCTTGCTGTTTCACCCTGGCCTCCAAACTCGCAATCTCTGTGTTATGGCTCTGCTGGTGCTGCAGATGGTCCTGTTGTTGCTGGTTGGCTCTCTGAAGCATTAATAGCCTCTTCTCACTGTCATTTTTCTGCACAGCACACACACAGGGAGGTCAGAATGGAAATGCATTCAGTGACTTGTCCTCTAGGAATATAAATACACATTGTGTGGGTTGCATATGTGTACAATGTTTTGGTTTGTCTTCTGACCCTGATCAGCTCATTCTGCAGCTGCTGGATCCTGTCCCTTTGAGAAGCAGCTTTGGCTGTGTCACTGGCCAGCTTGACTTTCAGAGAGGCTTCAACAGAGCAGGGAGACAAAACTTACACAGCAGATTCTGAGTCATGATAATCACTTCTGTCTTTTGTGCAAATTCACACAGACGTTCGTAGGTACAGCAATGTGATGTTTTTTTTGTGTGGCAACATTCAAATATGTTTTACTTTGTTGTTTATTTTGGAAAGAGAAATTTATAGAGTCATTTACACCTAAATGTAGTGTTTATCTGATCTGTGAACTAAGACACTTGATAAACAGTTTCAATGACTTCACGGTTTCAGAGTAACTAACTCATGTCAAGTCTGACTTTGCATATCTGAGCAGTAATGAACAAAACAGCCATCAGTCAAGCTTATGAAACAGAATGGATTTCCCATTAAGAGGGAATTAAATCCAGTCCCTTTACTTTGAAGCCAACAAAAAGGCTTTTTGAAACATCCTTTTTATTGCAGGTCACAAACTGTCCTTCAGGAGATAAGGGGTGTACTATTCACATAGCTTATCAGGGTCCATGGCCTAAATGAGCTGCCTTATCACAGGATGGCACAGTCTGCTGGGGAATGGACACCCAGAAGGATTAACTCTAGCACACAGTGAACCACCTTACTCTTCACGACTTCCTCTGGCAATGAAATACTCTTACATACATAACAACGTGGACTGAGCGTTTAAACAACTGCAGGCTGCATTCCAGATATTGTTACATTAACAAATAATTAATTAAAATGTAATTGTTAAGCAACGTAAACTGAGTGAACGCATAGTGGTCACTACAGTGGACAGCTAAAAAGACAGTTTAAAAGTCATTTTCTCCTGAATGCAATGGTTTCTAGGTGCATATCAGCTGTTAGAGTGCTCTCTGCTGCGCCCGTACATTGAGGTTTATGCAGAGACTGTCAGTTCTTGTTGCTGAAAACATATTAATACTAGTAGAATGACATGGTAATACCAGTCCTGCATCCTGAAAGAAGTATGGAGACTCACAGAAATTTTCATGCCCTAAGAAGAGTAAAAACACATAAGAAAAAATCTGGACTCAGGCTTTCATAGTTCATGCATGAAAGGGTTAAGATGAACTGATTATTTTTAAAATGAACTCAATATCCAAGAATGTAAATGACTGTCGTCATTGGGATTCGGTTCATCCTCATTGTTGGAGAGAGGTGGTGATGAATGGTTAATATATGGTTGAGTAATCATGGATTAGGGCAGGCGGTAATCTGCTGTACCTAACCGGTCAGCAATCTCAGCCTTGGTCATGACGTCGATGTCAGTGTCATCCAGCAGATCCCGGCCAAGGTCCCGGTGCAGCGACAGATCACTGCGGAGCTGGCTGTTCTCCGCCTCCAAAGTCACCACCTGTGCCCTCAAGCCAAGTATGTCCTCTGCCATCCTATGCATTGCCGAGCGGTAGTTCTCCACCTCCTGATGATGGAGAGAAATGACCAGTTTCAAACTGGTTGCATATCGTGCTGATCAATGGGAGATTTGATCAAGTTAAAGAGTTGCTGTTTGGGAATGAGGGGGGGGTGCAATCCCAATGTATTCTCTAAAATGTAGACCACTGCACTAACTGACTCTATAGCCAGACAATGAATTTTATAAATCTAATCATGACTGGTGTGAAATTCATTCATTCATTCAAACAGATACAAGCTGCTGCCTTAACACTGTAATGCCTCAAGGCCAAAATATTAAGTCAGAGTCCCCCAAAAAGCTGAAATTTCGTGAAACATTGTTTTTTCTTGTAAGCAAATTGTCAGAAACAATATTTTTTTTGGTCTGTCAGTCACTTTTTTTTTTTTTTTTTTTTTTTTACATCTTTTGATCAAAATTACATATTTCAAGGATTAACACTGCACAGTTTTTTTTTCCCTGTAGACTGGACGGGACTAATTTCAGGTCTGATGGTCATATGTGAGCACCGCCACTAGATGTCTCCTCAACTCCATCTGTTAACAACAAAACATCAACAGGACATCAGTAGGAGACCAAGAAGGCTCTGCACCAAACTGGATTAAAAAAATAATACATGTCACTTTTTTATGTCTCAATGAATGATACTGATTCCTCTTGGTTTCCTCAAGCACATGACATGACTGATGCTTTTGGGATGGCACGAAAAGCTGAAACAGACACGACTTTTAATGCCATACTGCTTGACGCTGCTGTAATCGATTTTCTAAGGTTGGGGTACAATGTAATCATGACTCCAGCTCCTCAAATCCAATGGGACAATAACACCCCATCCTGTCAAGGTCTTTTGTCACGGGAGCTTTATCCAGGGATTTAGGATAAACCCTAATGGTGCATGCATGGAGCCTCCTCCTGTGAAAGGCCATTTATAGAACTGTGGAGGGAAAAAGAAACTGTCATGGCAAACCCATTTACCTACTGAAGAGCGAGACAGAATACAAAAAACAACCTTGAGCTCCTCTAAAACCAGAAAGGAAAAAAAATATTCTTGAAACTCCCTCCATTACCTCTTTCCACAAATATACCTTTTAAAATGTTCTTTTTTTTAATCCCTTAGTGAAGACAGTCCATTCCTGGGAATACCACATAAGCAATTAGAGCTGAGCCCATTGTTATACAGCTCCTTCATTATGGCCTGTCTCTGTTTAAGGCATGTGCGTGTTGTCTAGCAGGATGCAGGTGCATTGTTCACTGCTCTGTCACATGCTCCACTCTATCAGCGGGGTCAGTGCGACAAGAAAGACCTGAATGGAGACTGAGAGCAGCGTCCGGCTGAATGCGGGAGGGGGGCGTCGACGATTACGAGATTCCAATCTAGGATGGTGTGGTTGTGGCTCCCGTGGGACACCGGGGGTGAAATTGAGCATCTAATTGAAAGGGCAGGGACAAGGTGACAATCATGACTGTAGATGAGGATGGAGATGGTAGCTCTGCTGGGGGCCCCATAGGCATGATGGGAAGGCGGGCTCGCTATGATAAGTCTAGAAAACTCAAATAAAAAGGGAGTCTCCGTCTCTGCATAGAAATAGAGAGGGTGGCCCTCCCCTCTCTGTGCTTTGGAGACATGAAAGTGGCCTGCCTGTCATGCTGACTGTCGCTTTAGGACAAGAAGGCAGCTGGATTGAAGTGTATGTGTGTGAGTGTATGCTCATGCATGCAGAGGGACTAGTTTTCAATCAATTATCATAATGCCTGTTGTATATAAATGTGCGCAGTGTCTCTGTAAAATTGCCCATGTAGGATTCTTTATCTCTGCCTCTCTATCAAATGACTCATTGTGTAAAAATCCATATAAAATGAAACACAACATCCTCATAAACATATCATCTCTGCATGTGTGGCCAATCCCAGAACTGTAACGCTGAATTCAAATGAGCAGTAAAGGAAATTACCAAAATCACCAAAGCATCATGAGAAAATGTCAAGGTTTGCATAAATAATACCCTCCAGAGTCCAGACCTTTACCAATAACACAGATATCAGCCTCATCAACACATCACTTCTTGAGTGCAATCAGTCTGTGCAAAATATCAATCTGTTCCAGTAACTGCCATTTTGTCTCCCAGGTTGCAGAGCGCTGAAGCTTAAGAGCAGAAAACCATCTCAGTCAGTCTAAACAGTGATGAGACAGTGAGCATAATAACAACACAGGTGTCTCATCACACTGGCCTTTCCACGGCTCTACTCACAATACTAAACATGACAGAGGCAGTGGGCATTCATTTGCATGTACACTCACCTTTGTTTGGAGGTCAGTAATCTCTGCCATTTGCGGGTCATCATCAAAGTCAGGGAGAGGAGGGCTACAGCATTTTAAAACATTCAACAAACACAAACACCGCCAAGTGTGATCAATATTTGAACAAAACAAATACTTTGTAGGAATCTTTGGGTTACTCTTCCCAGAGGTAATGCTGTGGTTGTCATGCGGAGGAAATGTGACACAATGCCTATGTGGCCTTACCGCTTGTGTGGATGATGTACTTGATAGGTCTGGTTCATGTTCAAGTGTTTGTTGCTTGGTGCAGCGTCTGCCTTCTCAGCCGGTCTGTCTGTGGTGTGAGGTTCAGTCTTAGTTGTGTTGAGGAGGCGCTGGTGATGTGCTAGGATCTGTGCCAGGGCATCATGGGATGGGAGGTTGTATCCGTCCTTCTGGAGCTGTAGAAAATATACTGCCATCAATTAAGCAATCCATCTCCATACTGAGCAATAACAACATTTCCTGCCAGTATTTAAAGTGAAAAATGACATGGATCACACACAAAGACAAAAGAATGAACACATTTGACAAATATATGCTGTCAGTTAACAACCTCCTTTTACAATTTGGATGGACTAAATCACCACCATAATATTTCAGCTTCAAGGCATGTTTCCACAGAAAACAATGGCTTTTTTTTCAAACAAATGGAGCAGCTCTAACCTCTCAGCACTTGTGTATGGCCTATAATACCTCTTCATCTCCTGAATATAGAGGCTGTTACATCATTATGCATAAAACAGCTATGCAGTGGCCACTCGAGTGAGCTCTTGGTCAACAAACTTCTGCATGTATGAGCCTCTTATTTCCACTGCAAACACTGCACATAGAGATACACTGAGGATTGTTGCTGCCTGGTAAACTCACAGTAATGACATGAAAACATATAGAGTCTTTATCTGCTTATCTCTCCGGCACAAAAACACTGCTCTTGTAGTTCCATACTGTCTGTCACAGAGCCTACCTTGATAGCTGCAGGGTTGCAGAGTGGTTTGGTGTTTTTCGACGCCTTCATCAAACAGAAAATTCCAGAGTCCTTATCAGAGAAATGAATGCATAACTGATGGTGGCTGTGAAAGTTAAGAGCCCTACCATCAAGTGAAAGCAGTCAGCCTGTAACCACAACACAAGCCTTAGCAACTTTTCAGGCCAATGGGAGGAATTGTTTTTATGTGCGAAAACAGAACAAAGAGTTTCATGTGGCTTTTTTTCAAATTCAACAGATTAAAACAAACTATTTGGATTTAGCAGTCCCAAATCCCTCTTTTATATTCAGGGTTATGAAAGGAAAATCAAACTTTATCTTTATGCCTGGAAGCTGCTTGTTAAAATCAATGGAATCAAAGGGAGGTCCCTGCTCAGTGAATACCAGCCCCCAGATGAATACTGTCTTAGGCTCAATAAGCGGATTGATGGGGACTGACTAATGATGTCTTGGTGACGTGCTGTGCAGCACCTGTGGCTTCTTCTGAGCCTTTATTGCCAGCTTCACTCCACTCATTTAGGGCCTGTTGTCAAATCATTGTTACTATGTAAAAGAAACATCATGATTCAGCAACAGTTGAGTGTTTAAAAAAATGTTTAAAAACACAACAGACTGACAGGATGATTTTTGGGCAAAAAAGTATAAAAGGCTGGTATTTCAAGCAGGCCTACACATATATTCAATCCATGCAAATCTATGTAAATCCTGCAATAGCTATGGATCAATACCTCCACTGCCTGGCGATGGATCTGTCTTGTTCATTAGTGCTGAGGGCCAATATAGACAATCACTGATGGCACAGGATCTGATTGAAACTAAATGATAAAAGTGGGGGATGGGAGGTGGAGAGAGAGTCAGACTAGAGTCAGCAATGGTCTAAAAAAAACACTCCTTTGCTGACGCCAGTTATAATAAAATTCTCCCCATATGCGTGACCTGCATCTCTTTGCAACAACTGTCTAAGAACATAATGCTCTGATGAATATATACAAAAATGGAATGGAAATACCACAAAAATGTATAGAACTGTCCTTCCCTTTCACATATGTGGTGTGCAGGCAGTGTTTTATTGTACACATACTGCTGGAATGACATGCAAAACAACATAACCAACCAAGTGAAACTAACAAAAAAAAGAAAATCCTCTCCAACCAAGGGGTATTTTTGGCAAAACTCTCCATTCAAGCATGAGCGTCTCAAAATTGGATAGTGCTACATCATAGCAGCCTTCCCTCACCCAAAATAGAAAAGTGATTAAAGATTCATAGTTTTCAGTGTTAGGTAGCAACCCTGTCTTCTGCTAATACGCATTCAAACCGTGTGCGTGGATATCTCTGTGGCTTAGCATATACAAATCTGAGCCTGTTCAGCATTTAGATAAATATTTTCATTACTGACTGCTTTAATTCATGATAAATAATTCACCGGATCCTTGCAGCTATGTGCTCTGGTAGAAGGCATAATCCCTTCTTTTCCAACGAGGGAAAACCTGTACAAGTGCAAACATATTGCATAGACACACATGGAGTCTAATATCACATTATAATGTAAGATCATGTCTGACAAATTTGCAAAACTCTCATCACAAGCAAAATTATTCATGTTCTCTTATTGCATTTAGTAGTCACTGCCTTTGTTGAGACTGGAATGGTGAAGGGAATAGGATGCATGTGGTATAAACACACATACAAGACAGAGCAAGGTCCCAGGTTGGCCTGCAGTCGGGGACCTCTGCAAAGCAGCAAATCAGGATTCTGCACACAGCCTGCAAAACGCAGCAAATGGGCTCTTCAGTGGATTGACAGCTCTGTCTCCTGCCACACAGAGCTTCAATTAGCCTGCCAGAACAAGGCAGCTCCCAGGGGCTTTCTCTACCTCCACTCCCTCCTGCCTCCCCTCCACACATTCTACCTTTCCTCCTCTATCCCTTTTGTTTTCATCCATTCATCTGACCCAGCCCTTCACTCTGTCCTCTTTCCCTGCATTTGACCGCCACTTCTATTCTCAGCTTCCTCCTCCGCTCTACTTTTTTTTTCTTTTTTCTTTTTTAAATTGCCATCCCTCCTTTCCTGCCACCCTGCCATGTACCCACTACAGGCCAGGTGGAAATACGAGTGTGCTAATGGAGATGGAGGTAAAAGGGGGTGTTGGGAAGGGGAGGGAACTGAAGGTAACTGAAGCAGAAAAAAGAAAAAAAACAACAAAAAAAGGAGGACAAGATGGTTCACACAGCTGGTCTCTTGTTCACCACTGGAATTCAGCCCAGCAGTCGAGGCTGGTTGGTTTTGTCTCTGCACTGCTGCTGTGGATGTCTTCATATAGGCAACCTCAAAAAGGTGTGCTTATAAGAGAAACGCAATATGTGCATAGTTGTGATTTAATGGTACAAGAATGCAACTGTCTATTTTTAGTACTGCAATTATTCAACAGTTTTGAAGGATTGTCTTACAATTAGTAGTCACTTAGTTGGGAACAGATGTAGTAAGAAATGGAGATGAGAACAGAGGCGGCTACGGATGGTGATACCACAGAAAACACTTGTAAAAGCTTGCCTGTTAATTTTTATGGCTAATGTAAGCACTAGAAATATGGCAGGATGAAATGATCAAATTCAGGAATGCAGTGTCAAATCTACAAACCATTTAACAGAATTCAGATCTTTTTCTTCAATGATCTTAGTAGATATACATACATGACAGTGACCACTAACTCTGTCACTCTAACAGCTGCTATAAAACCCATTTGATCTGCATGATCCTGTCATACAGTTTACACATAGAACTATAAAGGTCTTCATTTAATCTAGTGTCAAATTATGTCTGGAAAAACTGTGTCAAATTGGTAATGATTGATCTGCATTAAGGCGACATCAAATAACCTGCAATGACATTAGATGGCATGAAATCAAGTTTCAGCCAATTGTTTGACTGGGATGTGTCGCATGGCACCTAAAAAATTAAATTACTGGACTCCCATGAGAATATGGCCCGCTGCTTTGTATGTAACCATAACCCTGCCCTGTCAGCGAAATAAAAAGGCATCTGCAGTGAGCTGTTATAAGACTGTGGGTTTTTAAAAAATATGGCATTAGAGAGAGGAGGAGAAAAGAGGAGGGGAGCATGTGTCAAGGGCAACGCACAGCCTCGATTCAAGGACGTGTGAGGCTGACAGCCAATGCCACTCCCTGTGTGGTGCACAGTCACAGCAAAGCCAAGGATTATCAGTAAATCAACTTCTGTCAATTACGCTTATGCTGCAGTGAGACCATTGGCGTATAAACAAACAGGGCATGCACATAAAAGCAGGGTCAGCCCTAAGCATAATAAATTGCATAGGTGACCGCCATGAACACCATCCATTCACGGGGCAGTGACAACAATGTGGTGGTACAAGGTTCTTAAATTATGACCTCCACATTTTAAACCACCACCTACATAAACAAAAAAGGTATTTCCAGAATAGTGTTGATTTGTTTTATTCTCTTGAAAAGGCCATATTCTTGTCACATTTCGTGATACTGAATTACTAGCAAATTACACGTATCAAGGATGTGTTCTCGCGTTGTGTATATCTATACACTGTGTACATAAAACTGCTACCACTCTTATTACCTGCACCCATGCACTGAATTTAGATAATAAAAGGTTTACATTAAGTCTAAAAACATGTTAAAAAGGACGGGGCAGGAGCTCATAATGTCACCTATGTTCTGCATCATATCCCCCCGGATCCCTTATAATTGGCTAATCATAATATTACCTAGAGATGTTTCTAGGCTTTAGAGGCCTGGGGGGTTATTTTCGAATTTCATTTTTAATTCTATCATATTGTTTCAAAGACTTGAGATGTAATATACTTTCAGGCACCACATAAAACTGACTGTCTCAAATGAGATTTTTAAATATGTTCCTACAATGAATGAAAACAAGCCAGCACCAGCCCATCTAAGTCTGACGCTTAGGAGGAAATATATTGCATCTTTGTGCAATATTTTACATGTTCAAGACTATAGCTTTTCTAATGTTTATATCCCATGTGGAATCCAGATCCTAATCAATCAGCATTTAGTCCCCTCGGTACTCGTGCATGAGAACGCTGCCTGGACCCCCCGGGACAGTGGGGCAATCTAAACCCAGCTCTAAAGCCGTGCAAACAGCGGGCTACTCTCCAGGCCACAGTCAGCCACAGCACAGCGGTATCGGTGACTGCCTTTCCCCGCCGGCTTGACATGACCTTTCCAAAATGCTATACAACACAAGCTTAATGACTAACACACCAGTTGACATTTACTGAAGCCTGCGTGCTGTTGAATGGCTCAAAGGAAAATGAAAATGCTTTTGTTGCTTGTAACTAAAAGAGACCCCTGAGAATGAAAGATGTGTGAAACTCAAACAGTGTGACATTAGCTGGAGCAAACTCCAAAAACAAACTTTTCAGAGAATTTTGCAAAGTCATGCTATGGACAGTGGGACTGCTGGTGGAAAATCAGGAGATCCAGTGATATTGTGCCATTGTGACATTTTCCTTGGGAAGCAAATGTGACGGATGGGCAACTGAATATAAAGAATCCAGAGGAATCGACCATGTTTATGTGCAATAGAGGGCACACCGTACCATGGCTAGGGCTGTGAAAAGGGCGTGAAGATTGATGAGCGGGTGGTAGGCGTGCCTATGGAGTAATACATCATTCCTATTTTGACAGGAGTGTCACAGGATTGGATTTAAATCAGAGGGAAGACAGGGGATCCAATGATGTCAACACCCTCCCACACATGCACCCCTTCTCCTAAAGCACAGGTCTGAGGTCAGGCCATCAGCTGATGTGGTTATAGTGCTCAGGGTGGTGCAGCCACTCTGAGCCCCCAATCCCTATCATGGGGCGGTTATCTTGGCTGTGACTGAAGCTGTGAAGAATGATGTGTTTGGAAGCCACTGACCTGCATCTTGATTATGTCTGGTTTGTAGGTGAAGCTGTGTGAGAGAACAGGTCAATAGAGCAACTGCCATAAAAGACAGGGTCAATGGACCAAATGATGACCGGATAAATTGTTCCCATTCCGCTATGTACATTAGTCCAGAGAAGATGGCTATTCGGAGTGCTGTTTGGTGTGCATTCATCAGTCATAGCTTCTATGCAACCTTGGAAAAGACCATTAATCATGTGTAGAGTGGAATTAATGGCATTAGCCAGGGGTCCATCAGAGGGTTAAAGACTTACATTAGCTTCATATCGACCAAGTGGAGTGAAGGCATGGGAGGCTGATGGCACACTGCGCACTCTGGGTGCAACATTTACATTTCTAAAATCAGATAAGAATGTGGAATAAAGTAGTTAACCCTTCAACCCTTTTTTGTGTTAGGACAATACTCCAATCTTAAATGACCATGCTGGGCTATTCACTGGGGTCTCTTGATAGACAGTCCTGCGTAGATGAATGATAGGCCATTAGTTGAAGCTGAGCTGATACAAGACAGCTAGACAATAGCTGGCACTGCTGGGACAGCTTCATTGAAAAGCAGCACATCTGTATTCGGAGGCGAGAGTGGGGTTACGCATTTAGCTGACGCAGAGATGGGAGTAGTGAGAATAGCTTAAAATCTGTTCTACACGGTCTCCTCCAGCTGCAGCGTGCAGATACAGGCTGAACAAGACTTCAAACGGCGCAGCCAAGCCCAACCTGCACACCAAGAGCCAAGGAGCTTCCAGCCTCCCCTCTCCGCCCTTATCTGACAAGCACAGGAGGAAGTGGTAAACATTACAGTGGAATCGGCCGTAAATAAGCCTGATAAGAGCTGTCTTAATGAGTCCGCTGTCTTTAAAAAGCAGAATTGTGGAGAGTCATATAGGTATTATTGCAGCTCCCTGTGGATATTTGCAAGGTAACTTAAACTGGAAAAAACATAAATTATGCTAAAACCTCTTTGTAATATTTTGGAGTCAGATTACAAACACTGATTCATATCTGAAACATTAATTAAAATGCTTTCAGCATGACATTTTTGGCTCCCTGAAACTCAACGTCTCTCAAAGTGGCAATAATAAACACACACCTAGGGCATTTCCACATAACAGCACTTGGAGCCTTGAGTCATGATAACCCTCTGTGTTCAAGGCCTCTAAAGCTCGAAGCTCTTGTATCTAGAGTCAGACTGAACCGCCCACATTCATGATCCACCCACACATGCCTCGTTTGCTCAATAGCCTGCTTTCCTGCTTTTGTCTTCCAAGGCCATCACACTGGCTTATGCTGTCATCCAAGACCTCTGTATACGGGATTGCATGAAATGCCCGTTGGCCTTGCTGATTACATTATCTATGTTGTCAACTTCTGGGACAGATGAAAAAAAATCTGTCCTTTTTGTTTGCAAGCCGGCACAGACTCCAATAGAAATAGAAATGGAAGATCACGACAACATGGAAGACAGGTGTTCATAGCTGCTCGTGAGAAAACAAGAAGCCAGACTGTCAAGGTTGGACAAAATATCTGAGAAGTATTCCTCATGCATAACAAGAGCCATTTTGACGTCAAGCAGAGAAGTAAGTCAGCTTCAAGCCAGAGCTTTGGAAATGTTTTCATTTTCTCTGATAAAACTGACTGAATCATTTGGCAAATGAGATATTTGTAAGCATCTTTGAAATCACAAGAATGAAATGGATGATGACATTCCACATCACATCTCACACTGACAATACCCAAACAATTCAGAGCCACTAGATGTCACTGTGGTGCCATTGCAGCCCACATCAGCAGAGTGATGGTCACTAACCTCTGTGGGTGAGCAGTCTTGAGAGACAGCCTCTGTAATGGGATGCTCACGCTGCTGTGTCTAAACTGCACAGCTGCAGTGTGCTGGAAGTGTCTCTATAGCTATTACTATTCAGGACCTGTTTCACTCTTCCCCTCCCTCTGTCTGCAATACTCTCAAACCACAACAGTGCCCGGCGGCAGGGGGCTCGGAAATTACTGTACATTGCAGCTCTGCTGGAGTAGGACTGCATACATTATGCTACATCTGAACCCAGGGTCCTGCCTGTGGGGAGGACCACAGCCTTCCCAATAAAAAATACATAAAAGATTTCACACATGCTTACCGTTGATATTGAAATAATTGCATTGCTGATTATGCTTCGTGGAACTTGCATAGCTATAAGTACTGACTGATTTTAGATGGGGTGGGCAGCAGACATGGGTTTTGCGATCAAATTCAAGACAAGTCTGACACAAATTGAATTCAGACTGATTATTGTGCTCAAGGTCAATATTATTTCAGCAAGAGCCAAGAGATCAGGTCAGAATTTAAGATGTGTACAGTGCATGGCGAGAATTCATTAATGAAAAAAAGGGGGAAAAAAGAAAATAAAGCAAATAAGAGGAGGGAAAATGAGAGCAATGTCCTATGTTCTATTCTCCTCTTTTTTTAAATTTTAAATTTATAACTGCTGTGCACTTTCTAACCCATTTTAGATATACTAAAAGACCAAATGGAAATAATAATGCACAGCAGATCTACAGTATCTGACTACTGCTACCACACCTCTGTTTGTTCTGACTGATGGA
>OMLB01016133.1:22149-40546 GCA_900302555.1 Myripristis jacobus | reverse complement strand
AGAGATCAGGTCAGAATTTAAGATGTGTACAGTGCATGGCGAGAATTCATTAATGAAAAAAAGGGGGAAAAAAGAAAATAAAGCAAATAAGAGGAGGGAAAATGAGAGCAATGTCCTATGTTCTATTCTCCTATGTGCACTTTCTAACCCATTTTAGATATACTAAAAGACCAAATGGAAATAATAATGCACAGCAGATCTACAGTATCTGACTACTGCTACCACACCTCTGTTTGTTCTGACTGATGGAAAAAAAAGTAATCAGATTCTTTTCAAGGCAGCCACTGCACAAAATCAATACTATATAAGGAGGCCTGATGAATTAAAAATTTGTACTCAGAGTAGGTATTGATCAGTTTCAATCAAAAGACTTTTAAATCCCCTGTAGATTCACATTTAAATCTCACAACGATGAAATACTGGGATGCAAGACAATTCATCTTCATATTTGTGATGATGATTATAACATCAACAACACAATTAATATATTTAATTTAGAATGACTTATTGTTGTTATTAATGAGCAGAGCTGCTGCGTCCTCCATACTCATCAGCTGAAATATACTTGAGAAAATGGGTCGTGTTAAAACTTTAGAAACAGGACTCACACAGAACAGAAGCAGGGTGTGGTAGTTTTGGGAGGGAGGCACCCTGAAAATGAAGGACCCCTCCTCATAGTTGTTCTCATGGAGGAGAGGTGGCTCGGCCATGGGGGTCCACTTTCTCAGGGTTTCTGGGTTCAGAGATGCCAGCTGGGTGATATTCGCAACAGTCGACAGAGAATCTGGGAGTTGTAAAAACACTGCATTACTGCTGCCACTGCTGCTATCAGAGTAATCAAGAAACTGTAGTTTCAGATTAATTTACAGCAAAGAAGAAAAGATCTTAGTAAGTATGCAGTGTAATGCTTGTATTGCCCAAACTGCCTCACTTTAAATGACACACATGACATGAGTTAGTCTGGGAGACAGAACCCACATCGTCTTAAGGTTAAAACCATGTCAGTCCTCTCTTCCTCTTCCTCATCAAAATGGGAGCTGTGTGCAGGAAGGCATTCTCCAGACTCCCATGTAATATCATTAGAAGTGGATATGCACCGTCCAGACTAATCCAGCTGTTCCTCGCAATTACATTTGAGCCACTTAGACATATCTGACCTAAGTTCATTGTCACAGTGCTTTCCGGGCAAGACTTGATGATTGAGTTACAAGTGCACCTAATTGTAATTTCACCCTGCCAGAAACAAGCATAGTAAAAATACTTAGAATGCCTTATTCATGTCCAATTCAATTTTCACATAGTTGATTGATTTATATATCATAATGAAATAATCCATTAACTTTGTAGCTACAGCTTTAGGGATGGCAACGCCCTGTGTTTGAAATCATACTTCTTTGGGAATTATGCTACCCTTTCTCAGGAAAACATATTTTCTATTACTCATTAAATGCAGGAACACCTTACCAAATACTGAATGTTTATTTTAGCAGTTTGTATTTTTGTACTTGCACAATTATGCACGTTCTTGGAAGCAAAGTAATAACTGTGATAATTAAAATTTCTCACGTTTTAGCCATGCACATGAAAAAACTATTTACCTACTTAGTTACTTAGTCACCTTTATAATTACTTGCCAACTTCCTATTCTGGGTTTTTACCTGGTAAATAACTTGTACTTAGAATGACGTAATATGACACAAAAATCTACCACAAATTCCAGCCCAGATAAAAACACAATTATGCTATACTGAAATTGTTGTCCTTTAAAAAAGGAACAGGAGCAAAGTTTAAAAGTTCAGCTAGAGCAGGAGAGGCGAGTTCATGTGAATGAACACATTTTACATGGCAGTCATAAAAATCAGCTCAGCCGGAAGGATGAGGCTGAGTCTTGGAGACGGGCTGACTCCGTTCTACATCCGGTAATATGGATGTTGGCTCACAGATGGATCCTTCATTAAACTGGCATCTTCAGGCAATCTAATAAGCAGAGTTTTCCACAGAGCAGAACTCCGGTCTATCTCTCTGAAATGAGGATGGTGGATGGCCATGTGCATCGAGGCCACGTTGTCTGAGTCTGAACATGCTTGAGGGAGGAGAGAGACAGCAACCAAGGTAATGAGACAGGCGGGATAGGAAGAGCTAAGCTATGCACGGTCACACCATCCTGTAGTTGTCTTCTGAGCATGTGTTTGTTCTGCTTGTCTGGACCACCTGCCCACTAATGGATAAACATATGCTGTGGGGATGGCACTTTTTATTCTATCAAATAAAGACTAAGTAGACAACCGAGCCTTTCACTTTAACAGGTTGAGCCATCTTGTTCATTCCAAAGTAAAGACTAGTAATCTGTGGTTTTGCAGCCTACAACCGATGTTTAGCACAGGGCTGTAGTGATAACAGCTGCAGAGATAGGGGCTCTGAGTGCTGCAGTGATGGTGCGCCTCTCCATCCAACAGCAGGCAACTGGTTGCAGCAAAGCCCCCTGACGCTGTCCGTGGTGCTGAGGAGAACAAAAGCATCAAAGCCTGAGCTCTCCTCCTCACTTCGCTCCTCTCATATGGGGAGGGGCCGAGCTGCGAAGGGGGAGGCACCATGTGTACTTGATTCAATTAGCCAGTCTGTGAGGCCTCCCCTGGGACTAAAGCTGCAAAGAAGGGGGCTGCAGGCCTGTCTAACAAAGACGTTCAGCGCACCCGTGCCCCTACTGAATCCACCTCATTAGTCAGCCAAGCGAATGCTCATCCCAAACAGTGCCCACGCCACACCGCAGTCTAAAGAGGAACAGCACTTCTTCTCAGTCTCTTAGAGATCACAGTCTGAGGCTAGGCAGCATAAAAAAACCCCACCTTTGTTTGGATTTCTTTCCATCAGTCACTATGTGCACTGCAGGGATATACTAACTGTTATTTTCTGTGGGTATTTGTATATGTGAATAGGTTTAGTGGCTATAACATATTTTCTGTAAAGGTCCACTATGCACTGTGGTTCAAACAGAAATTCTCTCAACACAGGAATTCAGTTTAGAAAGAAAATAGCAGCTGGAATATTTTCGTTAGACCAAGCTGTGCCTGGGCATCCATATAAGTCCATATCTCTTAGCAAACATCTGTCGTATCCACTTTCTGACTCACACCGCTGAGAAGGCCTGTATTTCTCAAAGTTTCCTCTGTATCACAGAGAATAAACAGAGCATTTACTTCCTTTGAATGTCAGACAGATAAATATGGTCCAGCGACATTAGTATTCATGTCCCGTTCCTCTGTTCCTTTGAAAAACAGCAGATGTCTGTGTTTCTGCATTTGTGGCTTGTCAGAATTGCTTGGGAGCAATGGTGGAATTCTAGAGCAGGAAAAATGGAAACACTTGTTTGGTGTGTTTTACACGGTGCCAAGCCATATCTGTCAACACTGATCTGTTCAAAATATTTCACAGATCATTATGAGGAGATATGAAACATGGCATTAATGAATTACTGATCTAAATAGAACAGACAAAATAGTAATAATAATAAGTGCAGACCTTTTAGTGATACCAACATAAAGCCAGTCCAGTCTTCTAATGCTTTTATTGATGGTATAAGTGCTGTTAATGCTGGCCTGATATAAGGCTGACAGCATTTGGTTGGGCCATGGCGTGATGTATGGGGTTTAGTCCCTTGGGAGACTTCTGGTTTTCATGGCTAAATGAACCACAGTGCAATAGGTCAGTCTCCTGTTATTGCCTTTTAATTAAATGCTTTGAATTTATATGAATACCTAGATATTGTATACATTCACCTATACACACATATTCACTAATATCATTATGATGAAAACAAAAACAGATTTGGGCATTCGTTCTGCATCGACAAAGTCATCCCAACTGCTCATGTGCACCAACATGCAGGGACAGGAGCATCCGCAGACAGGACCACAGACCTGCAGTCTGACAGGCGCACCTGCTGTGCTCTGGGACCCCTTGGCTCCTTTAGCAATCATTGCCATCATAGGAACCAGAGATAATTACACAGCTTCCACCCACCAGGCTGGCCTGCTTCACTAAAACCATATTGCTCCACTGCAGCAATAACACTTGTCTAAATGAATGCACAGCACTTTACTGCACGACTGACAGCGCCCATTTATTCTGCCGTCCAACTGGAAAGAAAAAACAAATTAATTTGGCACTTAAAGCCCCCCCGTGAATAATGTACCACCATTCCCTCAAACCTCAACCCCCATCCCCAAATCGGCACCAATTATTCAATCCTCTTTTTTATGATTCCCAGTTCTCGGCAACAACTGTTAGAGTCCTCCATCAAAGCCTTTCGCATTAATACACAGAGATAAATCATTGGTGTTTGATCTCAATCTGTTTGCATCAGGAATGCCATTTATCTTGTGTAATTATTAAAACACAACTCATTTAAAACACAAGTAAATTCTCCCCACCAGAATACAAGATAAAAAAAAAATCATCTATCAAACTGAAAAAAAGGAAATGAATAAACAAACATAGAGAAAACTACACTGGTGCACTTGACACATACTAAATAATCTGCATACTAATCTGCCAAAAAAAAAAAAAAATCAAGCTATAGAGCCATAATGCTTTTTGTTTCCTTTGAAAGTCATTACAAAGTTCATAGTGCATTCGTTTGTTATCCCCAGTCTCTTTGTTCATTCAAAACATACAGCTTGTGGTCCACGCTTCAGAATAACAGCTCTCTGACAATTATCACTTGTGCACCAAGAACTCAGTCACACCTCCCCTCCCCGGGGGGGAGGACAGACGTTGGGCTTTACACTCTCTTGTGCCCCATTATCTCTATGCAAATGAGACTAAAATCAGGGGGAAATCGGGGGGCACTCCTTCCTGTTAGTGCTAATTAGAGAGAAATACTATATTGTATACATTATGTATGTATGAGTGAGTATACAGCCATATAGTTTGACCTTGAGCACAAGGCCAAGTTTGGATTTTAAACGAGGGAGATCTCCATTTTCTTTCACCTGGTAACACAGAATAAAAGAACATTGCTAAATTGTGTACACAGCCTTGGTTATTTGTCAATATAATGTTAACTTCAGTGTCTGGGGAATACCTTTTGGAAAATCGTTATTCCAGAACATAAAATTTCTGAAGTGCGTGACACAAGAGAGTCATCCTGGGTGCACAGAGATCTCTTAATATTATACAGCCACAGCTTGCCAGTGAATCAGGCCTCATAAAGGAACCACACAGCAGGAGAGAGGAAGCCAAACCAACTGAGACAAGTCATATCCAAGATCGTAAATGGCACTCTCTTTCTTAGATCCTATAAAAGAGGCTGCATTAAGATAACAATGTTGTATAGGAATTATTAAAGAGTAATAAAGTTTGTTTAGTATCCTCTCCAGGCAGGTGGCACACTGACTGCACACATATTTTAGTACCAAAGTGAGCAGTGAGGCCTGTCTCCTCAGCCAGCTGGGTGGCTGATATACTATTTCAAATATGGCTGAGGAGAAAATAGACCTATGGACACAGTAGCATCTGTAATCAGTTAAGGAAGCTTACAGTATTCTGTTATGCTGTAACAGAATGCAAGGTTGATAAGTATGCAGTTTGTCTAAGTTTAAAAGGTTTATAGGTTTGCAGTTCCTAAGGTTTCATATCAGTAACTCCTGATAAAACTTGATTCTGCTGGTAGACTCAAAACCAAGAGACATGAAACTACTTGATTGTGCAGACATGAAGTGGAGATTAAAATCCACCTTAATTCAACTTATCCAACCATAAGACAAAAATTGACAGCATACATTGCAGAATATCAAAAGGATGTAAATTGCACAAAAATAGACATCAGCAAAACACCACTTATTTTCCACATGGACTAGAGTTCTGGTGTTTAGTGACCTTGATATTTATCACTACATCAGTTATATTTCTAGCAAAACAAAAAATCACTAACTTGGTAAAATGATATCAGTGTTTTGACTGGTTGTTACAGTACTCTCACTTGTGGTAACGGGGGAGGCAGTGCTATGCTGATAGTTGGAGAAGTGTGTTTTCTGATGTGTGGTGCTCTGTCATCACAGGAGGATAATGTACAGCCTCCATCCATCTCAGTGAATACCTGAAAAGGAAAATAGTTCAGCAAGAAAAAACGGTAAATCAAGCTGAGTGTAACAACACATTGTACACCACCTAGTTAAAGAAGTAAAGCTGTAAAAAGCAAATATTACCAAGTAAAGGCATTAATGCAATTAAGCTCCTTTATCTGCTCACTCACCCTTAGGGGGAGCTTCTCCACATTCGTCCCCCTCTGCCCTGTCTCTGACATCAGCTTCCTGTAACGCTCCTGGTGTAGGAGCAAGGCGGAGAAGCCCAAAGGGGCTGCGGATTTGCCACTTAACTGCATCTATCACCAGCACACAGACAATATAGAGGCAACACTCTGCTGGAAGGATTCAGGGCACATTAAAAAGTGTGTAAACATTCTTCATCTACAATAGTCTTTTTGACATTTTTTCTCTGCACATGTTTGACTTTTTCCCCCTGTTACCAGTGGCTGTGGGGAAGTGGTAGCACCAGAGCAGCAGCTTCAGTAAACATGGCAGCACACACTTGTTCCAGGAACAGAAAACCGTGGTTCCACACAGGCTGCTCCTCAGGGGAGCCAACCTGGGAGCCCTACAGCGAACACAGGGGGAGGAGCAACACACACAACAAAGACTAATTTTAGCTTCAGGAGATGGTCTAGATTTAAACATTAAACAGTTTTACTGGTACAATATCATGAAGCAGTGCTAAGCAGGGCTTATCCCTGGGTTTATGAGAGATGGTCTGGGCGGGCATGAGAGGACATAATGATCAACAGTTGGCACGGAGAGGCTGATCCCAGCAGGCAGTGCTGTTGTGGCATAGCTGGGGAGAGTGTGTGCCCAGCACCTGGCTGGCATCCTGAAGGGAGCTGGCAGATGGTACTGACGCTAGGGTGTGCGTCCTCGTTCACTGAGCACAACTAAGCCTTATTCCATAGAAGTGAGAGATGAAGCATAATTATATAAAAAAAAAGGAGGGCATCTGTAGGTGTGGGGAAAAGGGGCAGTGCCAGCGAGAGGGGGGTCGGGCACAGGGATACAGCTTTTTGATGCACCTGGCTGGGAGGGGTGAGAGAGGTCAGAATATGCCTGGGCAGACAGATGTTTCAGTTCATTTGGCTTTATGGGGCTGTTCTACATGCTTTACCATGCAACTAAATTATTTATGCCTGCAATGTCTGTATCCTTTTGCAACCTGTCTCTAACCTCTTTGCAGTATTTCCTCGCTCCATACTACAGCCCTGCGTAAGTGCAGCTCGTACTGAACATACATTACAGACTGCTTCAGTGCATCTAAATGTTCTGCCAGGCTGCACATTGTTTAGAGAGAAGCAAAGGCTGCCAGGAGTGTCATTTACACACCCCCAGATGAGCGCCTCTCTGTGGGGACTGCTGGGCTTAAAATGTCATTGGCTGAGGCTTCACTGAGAACATGCAAAGGTCAATGGTGACACTGGCTCCAGAGCTCTTTATTGATTCCCAATCCACTGCCATTATGCCTGGCAATTACAAACCTAACTGAAATACTAATCATGGAAATACATTCGGAGTCTAAAGGTTTGTCTTGAATTGTAAAGTGGTCCCAACACCTACTTGAGTTAAGGTCGGGGATTCCTCTGTGAGTTGGCTAACACTTCGGCCTCCTCCCACTGGTGCTGCTGCAAAATGTTCAGCGCTTTGGAAAACAAATAATATTCATTCCAACACTCATGTCACGGTTCAATCAATTCATTCAAATTCACTACAACTTTATTTATCCCACACACAGCAATTAAAAAGGACACAACCTAAGGTACAAACCCTCATCAAGAAAGAACATGCATGTGTGGGCAGCAATCAAATTCATGTAGCTGAAATTATAACAGTCTATAAAAGCTAATTCTTGGAGACCTCACAATGATTATCTAAAATATTTATTGCTTCTGGAACAAAGGTATTTGTTGTTCACTTTTTTCTCGCTCTGAGGTAACAGAAAGTGTCTAAATGATGGGAGAAGGTTAACCACACAATATCTCTGACAGAGAACAGAAGCTGATCACAAGCTAAAAACAACAGAAGTGAAATTAATTCTAGTGTAAGTATAAAAATAAAATATTTAACTTGTGACCGCAAGATACTTAAATGTGTTTTGGCATCACTAATAATAATAAAAAAAATAGTCCTTAACAGTTTGCCACTGACTATCAATAGAGAGAAAGTGATCATAGTCAATGTCTGTGGTCTTTGACTTGTAATTACATCATTTTTATGCAGGCATGCTATTTGGATGCAGAGATGTTTTGGTTGCAAGGCTGCATGGGAATGGCTGTACGGGGAGAGTGAGTGTGTAAAGTGGTGGCCTGTTGCCTGCCTGAGCACAGATGGTGGGAGAGCAGGATGTACCGACCTGTACTTTTGCCCACATGCGCGTGCACCCATAAAAGCACACACACACAGAATAATCACACATGCACGCATGCATATGTATAGCATACACTGCTCTCATACAGCTACACCCACAAATCCCCGAAATAAAACCCGACTTGCCTGGTCTCTTGTGAATGTGGCATACCTGTTGTATAGTTCAGTGGTCAAAACCCTAACAATCCTCCTAATTCTGTAATCAAAACAGTTTCTCTCCTCTTTGAATTGTAACGCAAGACGTCCGGACATGTTGATCAAAGGCTGACTCTGGTCCACAGAGACACATCCGAGGCCGGGCAGGATAATTAGTGCACTGGAACAATCAATACGCCTCATGTGGGGGTTGAATGTGGAGGAAAAAGCAATCTAAGGAATAGTTGGCAGAGTATTGCGAGGGCAAGCAAGATTCAAACAGGCGGAGTACATTACAAAGCGGGCGAGATTTACGTCAGCGGGAGGGATTCTGCTCACCATATGTAATGATTACATGCTGTGAACAGGATGTCTAGCTTTTTGGATGCATATCAATACCATGAATATTCATTATTAATTTTCTGAACAGAGAAGTACACAAGCCATGTCGAAAGATATTGAGATGTACTCAGGGAGCAGTGGATATACAGCCAGGACAGAAAGACATAAGATAAATGGAGGAGCATAAAGACAGGAAGACGGATGGATAGGTGGATAAATGAAGGCGAGGGCTCAGCAGATCGATCAGTGGAGGCAGAGTAGAGGTCCCTTGGGGGGGTGGGGGCCTTTTAGCACTGCATGAGGAGAGAAGGATGACACGTTTCCCTTTTGAGGTGCTGAGTCTGGGAGAGGGCTGTACCATTGCGGCCAGGATGGAAAGATGCATGAGAGGAGAATGTGTGGCCGCGGCGCGCTGTGGCGTGACAGACGGTGATCGGGAGCGACAACAGAGCTATCTGAGAGAGGAGAGGAATACATGCCGCTTTGCCAGACTCCAGCTCCCTGCCATGATTCTGGGATGAAGCCATGCCCTGCCCAACCCCAGCTCAGCTACAGATCGCAGACATCAACACAAACACAAGGCTTTTGATTCATTCTGGAGTTTTGGAGACATTATCCTGCCGCCTTTCTGGAAGTATTACAGGGGGGAAACCCAAATTAAAATGTGCCAAAAGGAGAGTGATAAGCATACCTGAGGTCGGCCCTGTGCAGTGAGGTGTGGAGGGTGGAGGGCAAGCTCAGGAGAGTATGGAAGATATATTGTGGTCACAGCCATTTCTGCTGATTGAGGGAACAGCATTAAAAAAGAATGACACCCATACTGTAGCAATAACACACAGGAAATAAATACAATCCATATTTCATAAACAACAATTCAATTATCATTTTTTGTTATGAATTGAGAAATTCTCCAGTGGAAAAAATATTTTTAAGACAGTGAGTTACCCTTCCGAGAAAATAAGTGCAGCTGTGACTATCCTGCATATGCCAGTTACACTGATTGATGGGAACACAACTATCGCGGAAATAGAGATTTGCTCCCCCGATTTCTAGAATAATGAGAATCTGAAATGCTAACTCTGGCTCACAAAAGCCATAAATGAAAACATGATGTGGGTGTCGACGAGCATGCCTCCCTCAGATTAAGGTCCTGACACGGAGCTGGGAATTCCATTTGGGTGAACAAAATAAATAAAACATGCAGTTGCACCATTTGCACCTTGGCAACAGCCTCACTATTATTAGACTCCTGGTAAGTGCGGGAGAAGGAGGGACAGGTGGACCCAGCCTGTGTCCAGACAGGCAAGAGTCATGCACGACCCAGTCTGCACATTATAATCTCACCCCAGAGACTCTCTTTGGGCTGACACGAGCACTTTATCCATGTCTATACTGACAGGACTGTGGATCACAACACAATACATGCATTATAGTGTTTACACCGGTAAACAAACAAAATGTGGAATAAACAGAACTGTGCAATTATTAACCTATAATGAAAATAAACATCTATTATAGAGTATGTTATACTATTCAATTAGGGATGATTATTGCTCAGGAGACCTCTTTCCTTTTACAAACAGCTCAGTGGGGAGGTTGGCACGATCATTAAAGAGATGATGACAAATTAAACCCGAAAGCATTTAAGTCTTTGTTCAGAGGTCCTTCAAGGGCCAAAACGGAAATGGCAGTTACTTTCATCACACAGGCACCGCATCCCTATTTGTCTTACATGTTCAAGCTTGTTGTTTTTAGCCTGTAATGCACAGAGCAGTTGTCCATTGTTTCTCTTAATTGATGTCAGGGACCTGAGATGCATTAGTGCGCAACAGGATGTGCCCGTGCTGGTACACACTTGCCCTCTCGTAGAAGAAAAGAGGAAGGAAATATTTTTTTTCCTGACTGACCTGTATGAGTGGTAGTTAGAGACAACAGGGGCTACTGGTGAGCCGAGATCCTACAGGGTGCCTAAAGGGTTTTTTCCAGAGCCCGCAGGAGCACCTAAAAGAAGAATGATTTATTGAACAGGAATGGAAAAAGAGGGAGGGGGAAAGAATGCACGCACATAAGAGAGAGATCCACCAAAAGGTCCAATCCGTGAGCATGGCACGTCTCGGCAAATGAAATTATGCTGTACCACATGCAGGCTTTTAAACTCATGCACTATCCAATACCTCCTGGTAGGCAGGAGATCAATGGGAAGATTCAGCTGATATTAAATTCTTACATTGCTTGATTGAGTTAGCATCTTTTTCATCTAGCTAGCACAGCGCTCTGCAAAGGGGAAGCAGAGATTGAATATCTTATCTGATATTTCCAAGATCTAATTAAAGCAAAATTATTTTTCCTCATCATAACTGCTTGTGGTCATGTCATCCTGGGAAATCATCGCCTTGGAGGGACTTAATTGTGCAAGTTTTATAAAAACAGATTAAGAGGAAGGCTATAATAACACATATGCAATACACTAGGCATGGCTGGTTACCTCGAAGTGAAGTGAAGGAGAAGTGAGAAAATGCTGACCCTCCTGATCACAGTCACATAGAGAGTCAGAGACACACCCCAGATGGAGCAGGGCATTGAGCCTGCAGAAAAGAGGGAGGGAAGAAGTCACAACGTGGCTCTTGGACAAACACATTCAATATCCCTGCCACTGTGGGGCAGTAGTCCATCAAGCTAGTTTCCATCACTGTACAATGCAGTGTCCTCAACAGCATTCACTGCGTAATTCAGCTGGTAAGGAATAGTCTTTGTTGATGGTTAGTGCTAGCATCTATCTTTTGGGAGTTAGTGACAAGAACCACAATGATTACGGCTCAGAGCTCTCAGGAGGGTCTTCCATTACCAGCATGGCACAGATCAATGTTTATGACCGTCATAAAAAAAATTCAGCAAACTATCAAACCCCTTATGCCCGATTCATCCATAAAATCTGCTCTTTACACACCGTATTCGCTCAAATGCAAGCACATGTAACCCTAATCCAGCTCACTAGTCCTTGAACTTCCTGCTTTAGGTGAACCTGAATTTCAGTCACAGGAAGCAGACATGACAGAACAATGAAACGTGGGTATTATCGCCTACAGTGATGCTGACCTTGAGTGGGCGACATTAATTAAAATATTCTCAATTGATGCCTGAGGAGATGAACAGAATAAAGGACAAAATATGATGAACAGCAGACGGATTAGACACTTACAAAAGGCAAAGTTACACCGAAGAAATGATGCCCATATTATTGCAAACTACTGATTTTACCCGGAAAATCTCTGTTGCTTGTAGCCGTGCTCGTCATAAGTAATAGTCTAATCGTTGAGAGAAATAGTTCTCAGTGTGCAATTAGAGTTAAGAATTATTAAGCACAAAATGTGATAAAATACAAATACAGCAGACGGATATTTGAAGAGAAGGAAACAGTGAATGTAATGGGATACGCACAGTTACACGGGAAAGGGTAAAGAAAGCATGGATTATTCATGTCTATTCCCACAGTGCAAACAGCTCCTTTTTGATGGATTGTGCCCGGGGCGGTCTTCCCTGCTCAATACCAACAGTCCCAGGCAGCCCAGCCTCATGCTGCTCCACATAGTCGAGATGATGAGCTCCCCCGGAATCACAGACAGGGCCGGCGGCTCTCATCTTCTTTCTCCAGTCAGACATAATGATTGTGTGTGGTCTGAGGTGAACCTAAATTTAAACTGGGGTATCAAGAGGAGGGTAGCAGACTAGAGAAGTAGCAGGAGACAAGGTGCTGATGGCATTCTGATTTATTTTACTTTAACTGAAGGACAGGCGCTAACACCAATAAAGCCGTGAGAAGCTGCTATGCCAATCAGCTGACAGAGGAGGGGAATGGAAAGGTGTTGAAAGTCTCACATAAACACGAGTGCCTTCAGTGAACCGACATCCACAACATGTTATTCTGCACCAGTTTGTTATTCAGAACGAGGCTGCGGTCTGCACGTGTCTTTGTGTGGATGGGTGAGCTCACCTGCATGAGGCACAGGTGGGCGGTAGCGAGCCAGAAGTTTTTTACTCCAACTGTGGGCAACATCAAGGACGATCGCTGCAAACAAAGAATGGGGCTTCCTTTTATAACAGGTACACACCATGATCCGGAAAAGGACCCATCATGTTACATTTTAGACATAATTTGTCTTTTACAACCTAAATATATAGGGGGGAAACATTCTAACAAAAGTATAATAAACAGTCAGAGAGGAATGCCATCAGGTTTAATTTCAGAGCAGCCTCCTAAAAGAAGTGCATTTAGATACAGAGCAGCTCTGAGATGACAATTAGAGCCCACTGCAGTACACAACACATATCTAAGTGAATACATGCATAGATTACTGGGTCTAAAGGAAGTGCTTCTAACTACTGTTTTCAGCAATGTGCTCCGTCTGCAGTGTCAAAATAGCTTTGCCTCTATATAAGCCCTGAACTGAGGATGAACCTTGGCTTTTTTTCCCTGCTCTATTCAAAGCAGTCCTCTCTGTAGATAGCTGGAGTATTTGCCAAATTTCTGTTGGCAGAGGATTTAGGAGACGTTAAATATAAAGCAATCCAACACGTTGCAAGTCACATCTCAGTAACAAATGTAGCCTGAAGCTATCAACACCCCAGACAGCAAGTGATAGTATAGTCTGTCTGGCCCACTGATGAGAAACTGAGTAATCCTGCGATTTTACACTTTCAGCACATTCAATGTAATCTCCTAGCATTAAACAGGTGAAGACGGACGGCCAGTGAACCCCGGCAATGGTCAACTAACCATTCAAAATACCTTGGCAACAGTTACAATCCTTTATGCTGAGGACCTGACCGTCAACCCGTGACTTCACTGCCATCCAATGAGCTTGCTTCGCCGCAAAGGGGAGGAGGCAGCCATAGGCAAATAAAGCAGGGACTCGAACAAAGGGAGGAGGCTTCAGAAACATTGCTCTGCCTCTGTCTGGACCATCAGTATTCCCTCCACATTTACTGCAATCACTCCCTACACTTTGAGAGTGCTATTTAGCCTTGTGTGTAATTATTCTGTCACTTAACAGGCAGAAACCATGCTCCATGAATAAGCAGGCCCACGCTCAACAATTATCATCAACATTGAAGTCTTTCACTGGGCTGATGAGCAGATCAAGGCAAAGCAATTTCACAGAGATATATATATATTTTTGCCACCGATCTTTCCCCATGAACCACAGGGGGAAATATCCTGTGTTGTATTAGCATTCAGATAGCAGCCATTCAAGTACAATAATCTCTCAGAAGCATAAACCCAATACCCCCGCACACATACGCGCACATCCAAATCAATGTTGTTGCTTAGTGGCTGAAGGACTTCAGAGACACATGCAGAGCAATGCTGCACATGTCTTTCTCCTCTGTTGATGCTGGAGTTCTGCCAAAGCTTCAAGGTCAACTGAATTCGTGCATGCAACAGTAAGTAGTAAGATTTTATGAAGCATCCAGGATTTCCAAAAAAGATCCAGAAACAAAATTACATCATCAAACCCTGATGTAACTATCTTTCACCTACACTGGGTACAAATTAGGGACACTGTCTAGAAACACACAAACAATACAGTTCAAGCACTAGAGGGCAAGACAGGAGTATGCGTGAACATCAAATTAGCTCATTATTGTAAAGGCCAAGGTGTTCAAAGAGCTGAATGATTTTACAATCATCACCCAAAGATCTGAAGCAGCCACACGGTCTTCTGACATAGCTGCAGTTATTTTTCCTTTCTTCCAGCATGTTTTCCTGAGAATAATAATGGCTTTCAGTCAGCACACTACAAGCTGCTGATCCTAGAAAAAGTTAAAGCCATCCTCAACCATAAATGACAAGAGGTCACTACTCCCCTTCTTCCAGTGTTAACCTAAGGTTAAAATAACAATTCATCTTTAAGAGGTAGATACAGTAGGATTGTCGAAAACTTCTTACACATATGCTATACACAATTTCAAATCACAAAGCATTTGCCAAAAATCAGCCCATCAGTTTAATTATGAGTCATCCCATGCTGGCGTAACCTAACCCAGAGGGGCCATTTTTCGCTGTTCTCTTGGCTGTGCTCTTTGTTCTTTGTAATGTACAATCTGAGCCCGAGCCCACACAATATTACCCAATAACTTTATCCTATTTGGTGGTGTTGCTCTTTGGCAGCTCGCTCTCCCCGTGGGCCTGTAGCTCCTGCAGCTCAGTGAAGAGTGTCTCCCCCCAGGAGGGCAGAGTGTGGGCTGCTGGGTGCAGCAGGTCGCTCCTGAGTCCTTCGCCCACAGGACTCACCCACTCCACTCGTCCTGCAAATGCATAAATGCAAAAAGAGATTCCATTTACAAGGTTTTGTTTTACTATACAAATCGGTAGGCCATACTTCTTCCTGAGGCTAAAAGTTACAGAATTGAAATTTGTGGACTTCGATCTACACATCTGCATGCAAATGAGCATTAATACTGAATGATTCTGTACTTCAACAGAACTAAATCTACTCTTGCCCTCAAATAAATACATAAACAAATAAATAAAAAAATAAATTAATAAATTATTTGTCATAATTTACCTTTCTTCCCCTGTGAAACCATATTTACCATTTGTATGGCGAGACAAACTCAGTTTGCTTCTTGGAGGCTGGTGGTTTCTTGTGAATAGATAAATTATTTAATAAACAATATAATTTATTGATACGAACATGCTTCATTTTTTAAAATAATACAATATATGTTACAATACATTCCAACAATTGTCTAGTGGCTTCCAGCAACACTCCTCATTTTAAACTTCACAAACACAGACTGAGCCATAAGAAGGCAGCAATGAATATCTGCCATTATGTAGACATTAGTGACCCATTCAAAGCATCACTATAAAAACAAATTGCTCCTGCTTACAGTATAAGCACTTATGCCACACTTATAATGCATGTCTAACGTACACAGTAGTGATACATATAGAGTGCACACAGTATGAAAACATGAGACTGTGAATCAGCATGAAAATAGCAGCGTTTGACCAGCTTTCTGCCACGACCAGAGGAGGCAGTGATGGAGCCACTCTCATGCTCACCCCTATAAATAACAATGCTGTCTTTCCCAACATGTTATGAAACACACTTACACAGAAATCAGGAATCCAGCTCAAAATGCCTGGCTAATCACATGAACAGCTCTCCATCCTCCCAAACCTTTGAACAACCTAATCAAATATGCACCCTCGCCTGCTCTCCCCCCTTCAGACGCCTAATCCCTCTTAGTGGGGACGTATGAAACGTGCCACCTGCTTCCAGTCGAGGAGCTAGAGGCCTGACAGCCCTTGTGACACCGAGCGGCCCTTAATCTCATGAACAAATGCATAGCTTTATCTAGATGCCACTACTGGATCTGCTGCCTTAACCGCACACTTCAGCCTCATCAGACCTCACTCTGAACACGCAGAAACACATTTCCACCATCTCTTGCATATCTGATGGGCATTTGAATTGGCCCACAGGCCGGGATTAAGGAACTCTGACCTAAAATAGCCAGGAGAAATTAATAAACATAATTCCTTTAAGCCTTCCTCTGAGTGAGGTTGAAAGTTGTGCTGGGAAGAAATATATAAGCTTCACATTCTCCTAGTGCAGCATTGTTCTACCCTTACATTTCCTCTGACCGAAACAGTTTAACTTGGCACTAATCTCAGTAAATACATTAGCGTGAATGCAGAGAGACCGTGATTCAGCCCCAAATCAGGGAGCACAGTCCAATCGGAAGCTGCACTGGTCAGCAGTGAAGCAAACGTGACTGTTCATTACTTCTGTTTTGACTAAACGTCCCCTGACATGCAACATCTCCAGAGAGAAGCGATGAGGTTGACAATTTGAACAGTAAAGAAAGAAATAACGTCACCTAAAGTGGCAAGATACAACAGGTAGGGACATGTTGCAAATAATCCAGCAACAGCAGGAAACTGGTGGTACTACAGTGTAGTTCCACTGTATATGACACACAAGTGATTAACAGTTTCTAAAATAGTGACAGCCCATAATGAACCTCTGATGTAAGGACTGGACTGAGTTCATGAATGCATGTGCGCTTTAGTGACTGCTCTCACTTATCTTTAATGAATTATTAGGATCAAATTTTGAATGGAGCACTGTACTGGACTGAACTGTGTCTGATGTGTTTAATATTCTCAACATCTAAAGCTTAGATAAATGTGACCAGATCATTAATCAACTACCAGCAGAAAAACAATTTAAAGCCAATCGTATTTATTGTGTCTGAAAGACTGCAGAGCAGGTTCAAAGTTGAAATGCCAGTGCACTTAGGAAAGTAGAGCAGGAAATGTTCAGATGGGTCTTCTTAAGGTCTCTTTAATTCCCCTTTGCAGTAGCCCATCCAGGATAACATGGGTTGTTTAAACAAGGATGGAGATGTCAGCCTGCATTAGCGTCCAGACAGAATCTGCACCCAGAGGATTCAGCAGTGCCGGGAAATCAGTCATTAAATTTGCAGGCATTCTGCAGAGCTCCCACCGTGCGCTCATGGGATGAGGGGCAGTGTTTCCCGACCAGGATGCTTTTACCACAATCAGGTTCATATTTCTGATTTACCTCATAGATAAATAGCTGCCTGTAATATGGGATGCAGAGACCTAGTTATGAAATTAGTTGAAGCGTAGCTGAAATAAGACATAAAATTACACTTTATTTCTCAATTCTGGAAGAGACAGAGGGCCATCTTTGAACAGGAGGGTCTTGGAAGTGCCCATGCAATATTTACAGCATACTAATAGGGTACCAGCTGCTGAAAAACACCGTGTTAAAAATACATTTGCTCACAGTTTCTGTCTAGCCCGTAATTCTTACATAACTGACAAAAAAGCATTGTCACACCATTATGAGCTTTAAGGACCTGTTTACATTGAGGTGTTTATGTACTAGTGCCAGTGTAAGGTAATCATTTTAGACACCAAGATGATCCTTTGGCTTTCTTTAACAAAGAACAGGGTCTCATGTGAAAGTCAATGTAATAATTAGTCTGGATTTTAATATGTAGTATTCTTTAATCTATAAGAACACTATATTCTTTAAGTATATCATATAGTATTCTTTAATTAGATTATTTTTCAGAGTGTGTACGCCATAAACACAACAAAACAAAAACAACAACAACACCTAAAAATTACTGTCAGAAAGAAATGGCAGTTTTCAAAGTGATGAATCTATTAATTTAAAATCTGTCAATGTTTTTGTTGTGGCAGCTGTCATCTTTGAAGCACGCTCACAATGTCTGACCTACCAATTATCCCTTTGATTGCTGTTGTGATTTTTGTGACTCTGCTGGTAAATTTACCGAGCTGAAACAGCTGAGCATTGACTTCAGTCTGAGGCACGGCTCTTTGTTCATCTATTGTAAATAAAGGTTGTTTTTTTTTTTTGTTGTTCTCATTTCAAGTGCCCTCCCCCCCC